>OMLM01015815.1:71580-100939 GCA_900302695.1 Helostoma temminkii | reverse complement strand
GCAGACATTTATAGTACTTAACAAAGGAAAAGTCATCTTCAGATTCAGTGCCACATCTGCACTTTACATATTTACGCCATTTCACTTCATCAGATCAATCTCCATTAAAGTTTTAGTCCATTCATATCCTTTCTGATTACATGCTGCATGTGCATATCCCTGACATGTGAAGTAATAATAATAATATTTCAAATAAATAGTATTTCCAACAAAGTAATCATTTGTTTAAAAAAAAGCCACTCCTTGCATCTCATGCAGACAGATAAGCCAATTTCTACTATTTACAGATTCTCTGTGTGCGTTTCTATTGGATACTTCCATAGTTCCATTTTTGAAACAGCTTTGTAATGGTCCTCTCCAGCATCACAAACCAAATCCTCTCATATCCCTCTTTTAATCTCCAAAATGAAATAAGAGCAAGGAGATTTCACATCATGTGACGGCTCTATTAGTTCTCAGACAGCTGGTTTGTACTTTACATGCAGGAGTGAATCTTTTCTCTGGACATTCTCTGTGTTATAGATTAAAAACATATGTTGATCACTGAAAGTCCTCATACCTAAACTATAATTTGACTTTTCTGTAACATGCATTTACTGTTGTTGTGATGCCATTTGGACAATACCACAGTGTCATCACTGTAGCTCCATTTACCACCATAATATATTTGAAATGAATCAGAATGTGCTTTAAGTGTAAAAGAGTTTTGAGCTGCTAAAATCCACAGTCTGTATATAAAAATTGTTGTAATTCCTACGTAGTTCACATAACCAGCATGATGTCAACCGTGTCACTGTACAAAAATACTCAGACACCTTAGTGCATTTATTAATTATTAAAAACATTGTGTTATCTGGATGCATTTCTGACTTACCAAAAAAACAAAAAAGTTTAATTTCAACTTATCATTTTGCAGTGTTTTTTCCTTAACCTCTTTTCCACATTGTTTAGCTTGTTCATCATGTTCACAATACTGACCAATTGTTTCTTCATGGCCATGTCGGATCCGGCACCGTGGACCAAGTATCTAGAGTAAGAACACGTAGTTTTAAAGATTTTATCTGACTATAAACTGTGCCAAGGATGTTCTAATGTGAGGTTTTGCTACGGTTTGTTGTTTTATCAGTGATTATTGGAGAATCGGTTCACATGTAAGTAATATGAAGCATGTAATATCTACTGCACTCAGGACTCTATGTGTGCATGCTGTTATCATCAGTGGGTTACCAGCATTTTTAGCATGCATATGCTTTCTGCTATGGCAAAGACTTTTAATATTATTTCATATCTTGCTCACAATCTGCCAGTGACGTCACTCTATAGACATTATTTGTTGCATTCAATTTTTTTTTGGCTTTATTGATTTTCTGCATTTTGTTTTACGTCCAATATTGGCAATCTCTGAAACTATTATTTATTTGAAAGAGTTGTTTATTTACTGTTATTTATTTTAAATCTGTTCTTGTGCACTACTATGTTCAGTGGTAATGCTGCAGTTTCTTTTTTCCAGGTATACTTTCACTGCCATTTATACTTTTGAATCGGCCATAAAGATATTAGCAAGAGGATTCTGTATAGTGCCGTTTACTTTCTTGAGAGACCCATGGAACTGGCTGGACTTCACGGTCATTGTCATGGCGTGAGTAACAATATAATGCACGGATTATCAATATCAGCTGACATTTACTTTCCTATAGCTTCATTGTGCAGATGTCCACCTTAATTCAGAAGAAATGAGTTCTGTTTTGTGGGAAAGTTTGTGTGCATAATGTGCACATAAACCAACACCTACAGTATTCTGTTTTCAGTATTTTCCAGTAATGTCAAAGTGACCGTGGTCATCGATGCTAGGTGGTGATTTGAAACACAGTGAACGATAAGCCTATTGTGGAGGTCAGAAATCTCTGGGCTGTGACTCATTACCCACGATGCAGGTGGTAGATTAGACTGGTGACCTCTTGATGCTGCTGCATTATCTGAGACCAATCATCCTGATAGGACATTTGCTTTGTTTGGAAACAGTGAGACTTATAATGGGTGTACACACACATTACAGCCAGTAATAATTCTGTTTTTAATAAATTACGGTTCAGTCAGCTAATTCATTTCCGATTTCATTTGATACGTACCAATCAGCTGCATGTCTGTTTTTTATCTCTTAAGGAAGCTATAATTAATCAAACTTATTAAATTTGAAAATTGTTGCATTTAGTTATAAACCTACATTGTTTTAATAGTATTGTGTTTCCATTGTAATGTGGAGAGGTGATGTCTAGACCTCCTGTGATCCAGACTGAGGCTCTCCCTTCTAACCAATTACAGAATTTCAAATATTTGAGTGTTTCTAGCTGTTTTCAGCAAAAGCACGGCAAAAACATAATGGAGCATTCAGCAGCTAAAAAACAGACATTTTATTCAGACCAAAAAAACAGCAAACTGGACATATCTGCTTGTTTGCCGTTTGCCAACAGCCTAAAAGGTGACAAAATGTCAGTTTTGTTTACTGCTGCCCCAAAGTGGCCCATAAATAAACATGATTGTCAGTTGCACAAGAATAACTATTAATCCTGAAGCTCATACAGAATGACTTTGTTAAATGGTATTATTTTATATCAAATTCCAGATATCTGACAGAGTTCGTAGATCTCGGAAACGTCTCTGCATTAAGAACCTTCAGAGTACTACGAGCACTGAAAACCATCTCAGTTATTCCAGGTCAGTTACTCAAGTTATTCCAGGTAACTGAGGCTAGAGCCTGCAAAACTAAATTCTCAAAATATTCAAAATATTGTCTCATTTTCTTCATTAAGGTCTGAAGACCATCGTCGGCGCTTTGATCCAGTCTGTGAGGAAACTGGCAGACGTGATGATCCTAACTGTTTTCTGTCTCAGTGTGTTTGCCCTCATTGGCCTGCAACTTTTCATGGGGCTCCTGCGACAGAAGTGTGTCCGCAGCCTTGCACACTGCATGAACTCCTCCTACAGTCCCAACGAAACCTTCATCTGCAATAACAGAACCTGGAGCTCCAGGGAGGACTTTCTCAGCAGCGAAGGTCACCCAAAAACCAAGGACACATTTCACAAGATTTTATCTTTTAACAGTTATTTTATAACTCCTTGTTCTCCTTTACTTAGATAATTTCTACAAAATTGAAGGAGCAAAGGATGCCTTAATATGTGGATATGGAAGTGACGCAGGGTAAGTGAATGTCCTGGTTACAGCTTGTTAATCATCTGCAGACTATTACATAATATCAAAATGTTTATAATCTAACAATTTTTGATCCCATTAACCTGGTAGCTTGAGCCTAAAGCTTGATGCAAACAGTATTTACAGAACAATAAAAAACAGATTTATTGTTTTAAGTTTTACATTTATAGTCTATGACTTGATGGAGGAGGCATGTAGTGTGAGAGAGCGTTTATACACAAGATAACACGTGGTGTGGATAATCAACACAGCTCCACTGCAACCCCTTACTGAAAAACATGGAGTTGCCAGCTGGAGAGAGCGGGGTGTTTTGAGATTTCATCAACTCAAAAGCTCTGTGACATGATTAGGTTAACCAGAGTGGACACAACGACTGCTAGATTCTATATTATATTATTATTTATTATTATTATTATTTATTATTATTTTCTAATATATTGAAACTAGAATTTCATACCTCAAACACCTCTGGTTAACTTTCTAACAGTTTGTTTATGATAAATGGCAAAACTAGAATGGAGTTGATCTAAAATCTATCCAAAGTATTTGCAGGTGATCTCAGTAGATGATATTTTATCTGTGGAGTGACAGACTTTGTTCCCAATCAAAGGCACAGTGTGAAAACCATCCAAATATTGCTACTCAGCCTACGCACTGAATAATCCTATAAATCCAAATGCTTTTGAAACAAGCACAACAGGATGACTCTGCCCATGCCAGGCCCAGTTCAAGGGTTATAGTGAACTAAATAACCATCTGTGTGAATCTGAAATCCTGCAGATTCAACAAATGGCTTCCATTAGGTGCTTGTTAATGATTCAAGATAATGGCTGATAGCAAATAATGAAAACTGGTGATGATATTCAGCTTTTGAATTTAGTGCATTTTTTTTCTTTTTCTTACATTCCTAAATGAAGTGTTTCTGTACTGAACCTAGTTGAGTTTGGTATCTCATCTTATAAATGGTGTTCCTAAATAGATTATTATAGACCTAATTCACACGTTCAGAAACGTTTTCCTATTGTGGTGTTGTAGTAGTTGAGCATTAGTATGTCCAATGTGTACAGTACAGTATGTTCACAATGTAGCAATTATACAGTGCTGCGAAAAAGTATTTGCCCCCTTCCTGATTTCTTTATTTTTTGCATATTTGTCATTCGTAAATGATTTAGATCATCCAACAAATTTTTTACACAAACATAACATGAGTAAATATAAGATGCAGTTTTTTAATTATAATTTCATTTTTTAAGGGGTAAAAGTTGTCCAAACTTGCCTGAGCCTATGTAAAAAAGTGAAGTTAGCAATCTATAAGGCCACAAATGGCAATAACTAACCTTGACTCATCCAGGAGGTCATAAAGGAATCCAGAACAACATCTAAAGAACCGCAGGCTTCACTTTCCTCAGTTAAGGTTCATGATTCAACAGTAAGAAAGAGACTGGGTAAAAATGGGATCCATGGGAGAGTTCCATGGACAGTCACTGCTGACCAAAACGAACACAAAGACTCATCTCACATTTGCCAAAAACCATCTTAATTATATTAAGACTTTTGAGCAAAAAAAATTTTGAGCAAATACTCTGTGGACTGATGAGACAAAAGTTGGACGTTTTGGATGGTGTATGTCCTGTTACAGCTGTTGTAAAAGTAACACAGCATTTTTGGAATGGTCTAGTCAAAGTCCAGACTTAAATCTGTGGCATGACCTAAAACAGGCTGCTCATGCTTCGGAACCCTCCAACAGTGGACCAAAAGTCCTCCACAGTGATGACTTATTGCCAGTTATCACAAACGCTTGATCGCAGTTATTGCCACAAAGTGCGGCACAAATAGTTATTAGGTTTAGAGGGCAGTTACTTTTTCACATAGGGTCAGGCTGGTTTGGACAGTTTTTTTCTCTTAATAAATCAAATCATCATTAAAAAACAACATTTTGTATTTACTTGGGTTATCTTTGTGTAATATTAAAATTAGTTTGATTATTTGAATCATTTAAGTGTACCAAATATGGCTCTAGACGTGTACAGGTCCTGTGGAGAGTGTACAGATGCACCAATAATTTCATTTTTTTATAGGTGGAGCATTGTTTTAGGACAATAATAAACACTGAAATACATCAAAAACTGAACTAAATTTCTGAAAAGTCTACTAAAAAGCCATAGCCACTAACTATTTGTGTACACAACATATATGTTATAATTTCATGTGTTTATTTAAATGTTTTTAAGCAGCATTGGCTGAATATTCCATGTCTTTGTGCTCAAGTGTAAAGTTACCCAAAAACATTAGTAAAATTACAAATAAACCACATAACCCCCAGCCACATAACAGCTAGTGTGAGCTAACATGACCTGGGTTACTTTCTTAAAATGTCTTATTAATATAATTTTTAAAGTATATTTTATAAACTGAGAGAAACATTAGGCTACATATACATGACCAACCAAATGTATTAAAATTATATTAACATTACCATTTTCCTCTCCACTGGCATCTAGTTCTTGCTTAACAGAGACTTGTTGGGTTTTCTACATTATATATAATTATTATTATAATTAACTATAATTATATATAGCTGTATTATTATATTCTGTAAGATTTAATGAGTTAATAGAAAACAGACACAGCAGAGATAGGTACACATTTCTATTGGCATCAGAGTGCAAGCACCCATTTAGTTTTTAATCTTACTCCGTAACATCTTCTCCAAAACATAGGAACTTAATCTCCCAAGAAGTACAATCTGATTCAGTAATTTGTGCTCAAGTCAGTGCATAAAGAGGATACATTTGAGGACATTCAGGAGGAAATGACATCATATCATTTAACTCCCCTAAATAGTAGGTCACTAAGATCAGACAGCTGTCCCAGAATTTACCTACAAGTTACTGCAATTGGGCTTTTTTTAGATTTGTAGATTTGTTGCCTGTTGTTTGTGATTTTGCCATTTGTGAAGCTCTAAAAGCACTCAGTGATCTACATTCAGTGTCATTCACACTAGAGTTTTAATGCGGTATGTATAATTGTGTGTTAAAAGCTTGTCAGACAACAAAAGAATACATAGTTGTTTTCTGTTCTCATTTGATTTTTATATTGTTGTGTTATCTCCAAGAATACGGTATTTATTATAACTCTTTAATGTATTTAAAGCTAGGGTGACATTAAATCAAAGAGAAAGCGACAGCTTATTGATCTGATTTCTAAATGATAGGTCAATATATGCAGAGGGCAAGTTATGTTTTTTGTAGGCAAAAGGATTGAGACAGCCTTTTACCTTCTGTGACATTTTAGATCTTTCTGAGGCTGACTGTGGAGACGGGCAAGATATTAAGCAGGTCAGGATGGAGGACGTAAAACATAGAGGATGCTTAATCTTTTGAGTGTATTCCAACAAGTAATCCCTGAGTAGATTTCCAAATTAAAGCTTTGGATAGGTTATGATGAAACACAAACACACACACACGCACATACACACAGACACAAGTGAATACACATGCACACACACATATATAAATGATATTTTCAGCCTTCGTGGTTTACAAGTTTGGGATAAATGATTTGCTCAAAGGTCCTGGCTGTTGCTCATTGCTACTGTAGAGTTGGGTAAATGCTTATCCCGTGCATCTTGAAGCCACTGTGCATCAAGGATTATGATTGACTGTAACGTATAGACAGTTTCAACTTTTGCCCTTGACCGTACCCACCACCTCAGCCCTAAAAAAAACACTTGACAGATTTCTTCTGCTGCTCTGTTGCACAAACTACAGGGAATTGATAGTATTCTCTCAAATATACTATTTATAAAAAATGGAAAGATGTTAGCAAAGGGCTTTCACAACAACTTACTTGTAGGTTTGACAATGTGAGAATTTAACTGCCTGAAAAGAGACTCTGAAGGTGCTGTAATTACTACTCATTTTTCTTGGGTAATAAACTGTAACATGTCCAGTGCATTACCAATGAGTACAAATTATTCTTCAAGATGTATATACATAAAGGAAAAGTAGTATGACTACATATTTAAGACGCAACAGCAAGCGTCACCTTGAGATTCTAAATCAGGAGAAAAACAAACCCCAAACAGTTACTGCTATTAATTAAATCCCTGGGACATCAGCAAAGGATTTGTTTTCATGAGAAGTCTCATATTTATATGCAGAAGTTATTGAAGTTGCACTATCGGCTAGTAGTGTCTTCTTTCTTCATTGCTGAGGATCACAATTCAAAATTCCTCTTAAAAACGCTGCTACATGACACTTTGAACTTAGCACTACAGTATATGAATCCAATGGCTTATCGAGAAAATTACATAAAGGAGGTTTTGAATGCTGTGGTTCATGTATTGACATCTTTTTTTACATAATTACACTCATCTCAGATCCATGCAACCGCTGTTTTTCATAAATTGCAGTCACAAGAAAAAATTATGGAATCAGTTCCTGGTTTTCTGCATAAATTGATCATGAAATGTGATCTGACCTTCACCGAAGGTCCTCATACATGTTATGCAAGTCTAATCCAAACTACAAGAAACGCTTCTTTGAGGTTATCGCTGCCAAATGTGGTTTATTCTGGTATTAAAACATGGTTTCACTTCAAATAAAGACATTGGATTGACATTGGATCATTGATTTGACTTTGTTGAAGATCAGATGGCATTTCATGACCAATTTATGCAGGAAATTGAAAATAGTACCATCTTACAGTCATTAATTAAAGTAATTAAAGTAAACACATTTTAAAGTCAAACTATGAATAAAAAAATAAAGCAAAATCTAATTTCCTCGACTCACTAATTCATTGGATACATATAGCCATCGGTCCAAAATGTAATGTAGCAGCTTGTAATTATTTCCCAGTCATATATTATACCTAAACAATGTCACAAAATAGTCTTAGCCTAAGGATTTTGAAATTAGAGAAGCTTGAACCAGCTTGTTATAATTATATATTAAACAGTTTAGTTACTAATATTGTGTTGATGTTGATACTTGAGACTTGAATGAGCTAATGACGCCACAGCAGTGTACGTGCAGTTTCTCTGTGTTATATTGATTAAAAGAGGGGAACAGACTGCTAACAGGTTGAGCCGTGCAGCAGATGAACAGTCTGACAGGAAGATGTCGCTGGCCTCACGCAGCCTCCTCTGTCATCACTGCTGGATTTTACTTAGCATTCCTGCTTATCTGACCGGTTGGTGAGATCCACAGCTGTTCTCTCAGCAGCCCTCTCCCGCCCAGCTGTTTCCCAGCCATTACCAAATTATTCTGCACTCAGATTGACATGACAGTCCAGCTTGTTCTCAGCTGCTGGACTTAAATATTTGCTGTAATGCCACTATTGTGACAATGAAGATCAGAGGCAGAGGCATCGAGCTGAAAATGTTTGAACTGCAATTTGATACCCATCTGGCTCAACATAATCCCTTTTGCTCTAGTGCATTTTAGTGCTCCTGCCTGGAACACATTTCAAGTGGCCCCTTCAGCTGAAATAATGGTGGTGATAACAGTGTATGTACTTACTGACTCAATCCTTCTCTCTCCTGTGGAGTCAAAGGCCACAGGGCTACATGTAGATACTGGAGATGTTTTTGACTCTGGTAAAGCAGCCTGCACGCTAACACGGCTATATCTGTCCCAGATGCATTTGGTCTAATTGTGCACAGCTTTTGTTTATCAGTGCCATCCCACAACCATTTGTCTTCTCTCTTTGAACTGTCTGTGCCTCACAGGAAGTGTCCCGATGGATTTGATTGCCTAAAAGTAGGAAGAAATCCTAACTATGGCTACACCAGTTTTGATACCTTCGGCTGGGCTTTTCTGGCCCTTTTCCGTCTCATGACACAAGACTACTGGGAAAAACTGTTCCACCAGGTGCTATTTTTGAATCCTTATATTATGTGATCTCTGCCATATGTGCAGAGAGTCAGCCATTCTTGTGCTGATAACAAGTCAGTGTTTACAGTTTCCTCTGCTGTCTGTGGCTAAAATCAGTGTAGCTGTAACTTGTTAATAATTATGAAGAACTGTCAAGCCTAACCCTAAACAAAGCTAAATAGTTATGATCTATAAACTCTCTTTAATGTTACCATTATTATATTTTAGATTTCAGATAATGCCTGTAATAGCCATCGTAGGTACTGGCACTGACCAAACATTTAGTCAAGAGTCCTCAAACCTCATCAATCAAATGAGTAAATAGCAACTTAATAAGTAAATATCCATACATTATGCCACAACTATGAATACATAAACCAGGTTTTAAGAAGAATTTATGAATTTGCTTTTACTGACTTCATGTCTGTTCTTTCAGACTCTGCGATCGGCAGGAAAGACCTACATGATTTTCTTCGTGCTGGTGATCTTCCTGGGCTCCTTCTACCTGGTGAACTTGATTCTGGCTGTGGTGGCCATGGCCTATGAGGAGCAGAACCAGGCAACCATCGCTGAGGCCTGGCAGAAGGAGAGGGAGTTTCAGCTGGCTATGGAGCACCTTCGAAGGGAGCAAAGAGTAGGTGCAATGCAAACTTATAGAATTTTCTTTATTTTTCATTTTTCCTCAGCTTAAGGACGAAAAAATTAATATCTTCTAAAATATTTTCTTTATGTGTATAGTTGGCAGCAAGGAGACAAGCACAGGAGACAGACTCTGTGCTGTCCCCAGAGTTGTCCCCTTTCTGTCTGAAGACAGGGAACATATGGCGAAGCGGCAGCAGAAGAAGAAGATCTCACAGGACTTTGTCAGAGGAAACAGCACAGGAAGCTGCTGAAGAGAACTGTGACCCACCAGATGAGCCAATGGTACAGCACTTCACAATCACAATAAAACTTTCTCACAGTGTTTGATGCTCTAGGAGCTAATGTATCTTCGGTGTCTCTGTAGCCTCCTCTGTCTCCCCTGCCAGTCCACCCTCTGCTGGCCACACTGTCCTCTCACCCCCTCAGCACCAGAAGAGGAAGCCAGAACAGCATCTTCAGCGCTTTTCGAACGCGAATGAACTCAGAGGCTGACGCTGATGACGAGTACAGCATTCATGGGGACGTCTTCAGGAGTCGCGCCAGCTCAACAGCAACACCATGGAAGAGGAGGACGGGCAGTGTGAGGAGCCACTGCTCACAAGTCTTCACCCCCAGCCTCAACCTCAACGGTCGGCTCAACATTTCCCTGGACCAGAACGGAGTTACCTCTTTGGGCCTGCACACACCTACATCCATACCTGCTAACAGCATGGAGAGGGTCAGGGAAGACACAGTGAGTGACAGAGGACTGTGTGTAATTCCAGCAATTTATTAACCGTGTACTGAATAAAATAGAGAGGAAAGCCTTGTATTTAAAGTTGTATCTATTTTCGGTCAACCAGAAGCCCGTCAATGCAGAGGACACAGTTCCCAGACCTCTCCTCCAGCCTTCTCCAACTGTGACTGAGCCTCCTCCAGTGCGCAGAAAAAGGGGCCTGAGCTCCGTCAGCTTCTTCAGTGATGCTATGGATGGTGAGTCTTTGTATATAAAAGGAGTAGTTTTTAATACGCGTCCTCACTTTCTAGTTGATGATCAATACAACTCTCATATCCGTCCATTAAATATGAAGCTCTTTAGCTATTGGTCCAAATGTAGCAAAATTCACCTCTCAGCAAGAAAACAAACAAAAAGACAGAAGGTTTCTGTCATATTTCTGAGTATGTTGACGGTCACCTGGCGTCTCTTTGCAGAGCTGGAGGAGTCAAGGCAAAAGTGCCATCCCTGTTGGTACACGTTTGCCAAGAAGTACCTGATATGGGTCTGCTGCCCCTGGTGGCTGAAGATGAAGGAATGGGTGAAGTTCATGGTGATGGATCCTTTCCTGGATTTAGGCATCACCATATGCATCGTGCTGAACACCCTCTTCATGGCCCTGGAGCACTACCCCATGACTGATGAGTTCAACACCATGCTCTCAGTGGGCAATCTGGTAATAGGGGGTTTAACAGCTGGAGTGGCAGCAGCCCCGCATTTAACGCTCTTTCTCCTAAGTGTTGTTAGGTGGCAGATGAGCAGAGGTGAGGATGGAAGAGAAAATAAAGAGGAGAGATAAATAGAATTCATTCAGATAATGTACTTTATTTATCAGGCAGCAGTTTTTTTATAGCCAGTAATAGTGAGCTGAGCTTGAGGTCAAATAGGGTCATGTTGATCCACTGTTGAAGGTTCTACTTTAGACAATAAGTGATTATTCGTGGAAAGAGGGAGTATTTTTTAGCATGCAGAGGAGACGATACTTCGATTTGTATTTTGTCATCTCCCCCTACTGGTAAATTATAGACTTTGACAAAATTATTTTCTATTTACACAGACCAGGCAACATATTTTTCCCATTTGATTTGCATGTTATCACAAATCCTATTGTCAGCTGATTTTTGGCCTCCCTTGCTTTCTGTAGATGTTGTAATATGACATACTTGTATGTATAATAAATTAATCGGCCTTTGAAGCACTTACTTCTGTCCATCACTGTGTTTTCCCAGGTATTTACAGGAATCTTTACAGCTGAGATGGTGCTGAAGCTGATCGCCATGGATCCTTATTATTACTTCCAACAGGGTTGGAACATCTTTGATGGCGTCATAGTTTGCCTCAGTCTGATGGAGTTGGGACTCTCCAATGTAGAGGGACTGTCAGTCCTGCGATCATTCAGATTGGTAACAACAATCTTTAGCTCTCAGTGTTGTACTTTCAAGAAAATTTGTGCTTATTTGTAATTTTGCCATTGTTTGACTTTGTAGTCTTTCAATCTATTAATGACATGTTCAACTGGGCTCTAAAATGTAATTTAAGGATTTAACTCATGTGTATATAGTCTAACATCAAACTTACATTGAAAGATGCAGTTTCTTCTCATCTCCTTCTCTTTATCAGTTACGAGTCTTCAAGCTGGCAAAGTCCTGGCCCACTCTCAACACTCTCATCAAGATCATTGGCAATTCAGTGGGTGCCCTGGGAAACCTGACACTGGTGTTGGCCATTATTGTCTTCATCTTTGCTGTGGTGGGCATGCAGCTGTTTGGCAAGAACTACCAAGACTGTGTGTGTAAGATCTCCAATGATTGCCAGCTGCCCCGCTGGCACATGAAGGACTTCTTCCACTCATTTCTGATTGTGTTTCGGGTGCTGTGTGGCGAGTGGATTGAGACTATGTGGGATTGTATGGAAGTGGCTGGACAGCCCCTCTGCATCCTGGTGTTCATGTTGGTCATGGTCATAGGGAACTTGGTGGTGAGTACTCAAATGATATATATGATTTAAAATGTCTAATTTGTCGAATCTGGTGATGTTATGAACTTTATTTTTAACAAATCCTGATGATCTGACTAACAAGTATTTTCTGACAGACTGTATCTTTTCCTCTGTGCCACAGACCTCCATTATTGTTGAAAACCTGGTGAAACACATTATTCAGCAGCACTGTTGCATTGTGTGATATGGTCTTTTATGTGATGTACATTGGTATTCCAACATACATTACCCTGCTGCTACAGAAATGATTGTGAGACTGGCAGAAAACCACTAGTGGGTATGATGGAAAGTTGTGAAAGATTAGAACATGTTTGCTTTAAGGTCTTTCATTGGAGTAAACGTTTAGTGATAACCGGATGTCTGCCTAGAGAGAAATTCAATTGCATGTCAGTACAACCAACTGTAACTGATGATGCAAATCCAAATGATGAAGTCACAAGTAATCAGGGATTAGGTTACGTTGCGCCAATGAGGACTGGTTGTTCCATTTAAGAGGATGGGACCTACTTGAAAAGTGGTCAGTGCCAAATATCGCAAAGTTAGTTATAGTAGTTAGGTAGTAGGTGGTTTGAGAATTGTTCCATCAGTCACTGAGAAAGAGAGATGATGTGTGCATCGTGCTAGTCGTCTTGCAGATTAGCATTTGTGGACTTCAAAACAGATCATGTCTGGATGGAAAATAAAACATCTGTTGTCCCTCCGCGGTCATATATGCATTATCTACACATGTTGCCGTGCAAACTGTAGCCACAACAGACACACGCTGTGCTGGAGTGGCTCTACCACTGCCTTGTGTCCAACGGTGCTCAATGTTTATCCACTGCTAATGGGCCCAGTCTTAAGGGTGAAACTGTGACTAAAGTACTAAATATAAGATCAGTCAAGGCCACTGAGTGTTCTTGCTGTTGTTCTAGCCTTTGCACCAAGTATTGATTTCACACACTGAATCAAGCACGGCTTTCATATTATTGCATGCAGCTGTTTCTGCAAAGAATTGTTAATCTGTTTGACACTTCCGTTAGTAGGTTACACAACAGTCGTCACTTGGCATACATACATAGCAAGGATATGTATATTTGCTGGCCCGTCCATATGGTCATTTATAGTCCAGCTGTGTCCTGTAAGCTAACAACAACGAGAAAAGATTAGAAATCCTGGAAGTGTGAGTAGTCGCAGCATTTACTTATAGTCATTGAAGTTTTTACTTGTTTTTTTAGTCCATTGTCAGGATTCCTTTAGAATAAGTTTAGATTCTTGCCCTGACTCTCTCAGAAGAAGCACAAGTAGGTATTATGCAAGTCCAAACAAACATATTAGATCAATGTCTACTCCACAATGAATTCGGTTCAGCTGCGTAACTGTTTTAAATCCTGCGTGACTTTTTAAAAAATGGAACAAGGCTTTGTGTGTATTTCCTGTTGGATATTGTTCAAACACCTGTTCCCAGCATGCCCTCTGTTCCTACTGCCATTAAATGCTAGTTTGTTCCACATTTAATCCTATCCTCTGAAATGTATCTGTCTGTCAGAAATGTTTAAAATGTTTTTCTCTGTCCACGGTCTTTGCAAGGATGGCGCCTGATTCTGTGTTTTATGTATATTTGTGTTATGCTATTTAACTATGTATGAACAGAGACATCCTCTCATAGGTTGTGGATTTACTGAACAGCCACAGCATTTTAAAGCTTTCCTGAAACTAAAAGTCACAGTCACAACGGAAATCAAAGATGCGAACATTAGTGGGTTTTGCCACAGTGCAAATTGTAGTAGAAAAATATTTACAATCCATAACATCTGAATTTGTTTTTTTTAATAAATATTCATGTAGTGTAACATTGATGCAGCTAGTTCCACCCTTTAATGCACTAACAGAGCTGCTCTTTTATATCCATGTGTTCTGCGTGGATCATCGGCTGGCGAGAATGCTGACATGCAGATTTAACAGTCTTTTAGCACGATAGCGTAGCCACCATGTCCATATGAAAACCTTTTATAGGCTTTTAGTTTTAAAATAAATCAGTTGGAAACATTAAAAAGTCCAGTAAAGACAGGGGTTTCAACCATCTCATAGCTTTATTTTAAGCTCACTAACCACAGCCTGTGAAATCATTTACATTCAATCAGTCATAAGTTGTTTTGTTGTTGTTTTGTTATGGTAACTTCACTTGTCTACTGTACATCCAGCACCACTGTTTCACACCAGTTCACACCTTGTGACATGAGCAACAAAGGTGGTGAAATGGCCTGAAAAGCACATTTACACCTGCAGGCTACAGACATCTTCAGTAACTCAATTACCTTGTTAATTCCAGATCGCAACAGTGCTTCTTATAGAGTTTAATGGACAGAAACGTCCTCTGCGCATGAATTGTGGGAAAGCAGTTTGCCCAAGGGATTATTCAGGATGCTTACGAGCTAGAACGTCAGAGGGCATTCATCACTAATCATCTGCTCATGCTCCCCATATCTGACTGGCTCAGTGGCTAAAGATGATCCTGTGTACATCACACATGCAAACAGACACTACACATACACAGACCACACACATGCATACTGTATGTACAGTGTTCAACGTTACTGCTCTGTAAGCTAGCAGACAGATTGCTTTGGTGTTGGATGCTTGGAAACCTGAATTTTGTAGTTGAAATCCCCCAAAGCCATATGTGTTTGTATATGTTTGTCTCATGTGTGTTTATAGAACATCATCTTGACTATACGATGAAGGATTTGTCAGTGTTTGCAACATATGTGGAGCATCATGTCATGCATTATGTCTCTAGTAGGCTCTGTTTTATAGGAAAATGCTGGCATAAGCATTATGCATATAAGGAAATATAAGGACTCACATTTAATGAGTATTAAATGACAGCAATAATCTGATCTTTCTATGCCAAGGTGCTGAATCTCTTCCTGGCCCTGCTGCTCAGCTCCTTCAGTTCTGACAACCTCTCTGCTCCAGATGAAGACGGTGATTTGAACAACATCCAGGTCGCTATCGGCCGCATTCATGCTGGTGTCTCCTGGGTGGCCACAATTATCACCAGCGTCTGCAACCGTGGTTTGAAGCGTCAAAAGCAGAAAGTCACGGAAACCAGTCAAGCCATCAAGCTGGTTGGTAATCATGTGGAAAGCAATGGAGGCATTGGAGGGAGTTATGGAGAGAAGTACATCATACCGGAAGAGGACAGCTACATGACCAACCCAAATCTGACTGTCATCGTTCCTATCGCACCTGGAGAGTCAGATGTTGAGTTTCTTGAGGAGGAGGAGGAGATTTCAGAGTCTTCAGAGGATGAAGACAAGCCGGTGAGTTTCTCCATGAGCATATGTTTGCTTCACCTGCACAGTTATTAATAAAACAACTCTACATAACAGAGAGCAAAGTAAAAGAATACATGCCGTCTCACTGGCTCATATATTAGCCACTGTGACTCTATTCATATGCTATCTTCTGTATTACACATTATAATCTGAGCATCCCAAATATGGGAGGTAGCTACGGTACAGTCAAAAAAATAATTTTTATCTTGTCAAACGGTCAGTCACACATGACTGGATAACGTTAGTTAAATACATTGAGTCTTGTGTAACTGGTTGAAAAGATAAAATTAACCTTTAATCAGGCATGGAACCATATTTGGTAACTTATGTGTTATCAAATGTGTCACCAAATGTCACCAGAGGGGCCTTCTGTTGGAATAGTAATGAAAAAATATCATGTCTGAAACTGATAATTTGGGGCAAAATTTTACAAAATTGTTCTAGATTTGTGTTAAGTCTATTACTTGGTTATTCTTTGCCTGTGGCTTTCTAGCCTAAGCGACTGGTTTAAATTTTACTGGGCTGGACTGTAATAAGTGTGTGATATTTTTTACAGTAGCACTGGTACCAGTATCAGTGCCTTAAGAAAACATACATTTCTATCAGTATCAGTATTTTTGCAAATTTTTTCACAAGAATGAAAAAAAGAAAAAGTATGGTCAAGGGTTGATTTTGAAGTATTTGAGGGGCCTATAAAGGGTTTTCTTGAGTTTATCACTGTTGTTTCCTAGTGTTGTTTGGATATTATCAGATGGTTATAGACAACAAAGTCTGGCTGAGTAATGTAGTCTGGATGAGTAAAAATATCACATGACAAACCATTCTTGCCAAAAGTAACAGAATATTTCTACCATTTCTATCAACAAGAAATGTTATCCAATAATTAACATGTTATATATATCTTGTTTGTTTAATCCACTCAAACAAACAACACATTATGGTTTTTAAGATTTACTGGGTTGTTTATCGGCTGGGTGTCATAAGTATGACATTATAATTCATTTTTTGTATGGATTAGCAGATATACTGTGAGTCCTACTGTATTAAGTGAGCATTTCTTAAATATTTACAGGGCCAGTGTATCTGTTTCCACATTCTATAGTATGTTTGCTAAGATAAGCAGGTGTAGCTGTTAGCACCATAAGACTGGTACTGTACTAGTCTTCTCATTGAAACTCTCAATGAATGACTGTATTTCCTGCTTGTACTCCTGTGATTGGCATAGATGTTTTAAATATGCGGAGAATCAATGTGACTCAGAGATTGAACATTATAATCAGCATATTCTTATATGTAGGAATAGCGGCTACCTGAGAAATGGCAGAATAATTAACAAGCACGATTCTTTAACTTCTTATTATGTATCAATGTGCTGTGCTTTTGCTCCATTAGTTGACAACTTACTTTCTCTCTCTGGCATCCATGTGTATTATTAGACTGAACCTCTTTGTGAGTCCATTTTTATCAAACAGTTTCTTCCTCTTGCCTTCCTGTTTCTTCTGAATTTCTCCATCACTGAATATCTTGCTAGGTCTTCTCTGGCAGGCACACAGCAACAAACCAGATGTGGAACCAGGCCCTTGAGAACAGATTAAACTGACACAACTGAGCAGAGCCAGGCAGAGCCAGGCTGCGCTGAGCGGGTTGCAGTCTGGCACTCTCTCTTCCTCTTTCCCTGCCGTGCTCCACTTTGCACCACAACAGAATTAGGCAACAGGGAAAATGGAAATGTGCAAAAAAAACTGTCCTCCAGCTCTACATCAGATTAACTGGGCATCAGCAACTGCTCAGCAGTAAAAGATGGTGTATTTTACATATGCAGAGAGCTGTAAACAAAAAACAAATATTGAATAATTGTAATTTAATTATGAAGATACTGATGTCATAAGTATCATAGCTGTAAAAATGTGGCTGGAATAATTGCTGATTTTGCTAATATACTGCATACAGTTTGCTCATAAAAGGGCCATTGGTGCACATTCTTCCTGCTCTGTCTTTAAAGAGAAGATGGCAACGCTGATAATCTTGTCCAGGTCCTGTGTTTGCTTTTTTATGCTGGATTACACTTCATCCAATTTTACAGGATTGGACGTGTATCACCATCGTATAAATCATGTGAAGTATGTTGCTGTTACAACACATAAAAATCTCATCAAAATTGTATTAAGGCTAAAGATATTGCAAGGCAAGGCAGTGCCGGTGAGCTAGCTTTGACAGGATGAAGCCACACTGAAAAATGATGACAAATCTATGGATTTTTTTTTATGCAGATCTCTATTTTGTGCTATAACAACATATTATTGGTCTACATAGTGGTTTAGTGTGCAGGAGACAGATCCAGTTATTAATCTAGTAGATCATGAACAATTCATAATATAACTGTGCAACTGGCAACAATGAGACTTCTCACTTCTCAGGAGAAGGTCAGCCTTTCAGAGGGCAGCACGGTGGACCTGAGGAAGCCTGGAGAGGAAGTAGACAACTTATCCATGATGGCTGAAGAGAGTATGGAGCCAGAGGAATGCTTTCCAGAATGTGAGCACTAAATGTCATTAGATCTGAGAGCTACAACCCTGTTACAATTTGTTAAATGTCATAAGGTGTTTCTCCGTGTTATGTAATGTGTGCTCATTTTACATTATCATCAGTATGCATGAGGCACTGTCAGTGCTGTGATATTGACAACAGCCGCGGCCTGGGCCAGGTTTGGTGGAGGCTGAGGAAGACCTGCTATCAGATTGTGGAACACAGCTGGTTTGAAACCTTTATCATCTTTATGATCCTGCTCAGCAGCGGGGCACTGGTAAGACTAGGTGCCATTAGAAAAATAAAACAAATAAAGTGTCCATTGTATCTAAAAAGGACTTTAGATTTCAGTTTCTGTTGATGTTTTAATAACACAGTCAGTTTTTTTCCTATTTTCATCATGCTAAATAACATTAGATATGATTTCATGCTGTGCATGACATAAGCAATGGTGGTGCTTTGTTTGGTTTGATTGTGTTTCCTCACTGGCTGCTCCTGTGCTGCTGCAGGCATTTGAAGATATCTACATTGAGAAGAGAAAGGTCATTAAGGTGATGCTGGAGTATGCCGACAAGCTCTTTTCCTACATCTTTGTGCTCGAAATGTTCCTCAAGTGGATTGCTTACGGCTTCAAGAAATATTTCACCAACTACTGGTGCTGGCTTGACTTTCTTATTGTGGATGTAAGTGAACATTTTGGTGTTTCTCATATCTCTTGTTGCTCTTTGTGAAAGGATGCTGCAAATGAAAGCTTGAGATTGACTGAACTGTGCTCCCTCTCAGTGTAGCACAGTGTAGCATTTTATTTTGGGGTGGGGGAGGGTTATAACTTGGTAAGTGTCACAATATTCACAGGAAAGCACTTCACAGTTCATGTATAGTTTGTAATAACTGACCACAGCAAACGCAGCATGTGTTACTCCTAGCTAAAACAATACACTGCTGACACGTACAGTTACAAGCAGTTATTACATTATACAGTTAAATATTCACACTGTAGTGTGTAGTCTTCCATAAGTGCCCGAGGCGTGCAGCCTGAGGCCTGACTTGACTTCCTCTGATTTCACCTGCTGTTACACAGATTGCCACAGACCGCTCTATTGTTAGGGTAAGTTGTAGTTAGTGGGTCCCAGGTGAGTATGGGCTCTGGGAATGGAAACGTCTGCATCTGCATCACAAATGCTTCCGTGTTTCTTCACTCGTAAGTGCTTTCTGTTATGATATCAAAAGCCACCGTCCTGTTTTCAAAAAAACGCATATCTTATGAAATCTGAAATTTTTTTTCACTCAACAGTAAGTCTGATTCAGTTACAACACGACCTTGGCTTTTATATCAGAAACAAATGTAATGCCATGCACTCTGAGGTTTATCTACAGAAGATCTGGTGCACTTTGTACCACATACTGTATATAAAGTATTGCTACAGAAATTATTACACAGTATTTGCAGTTTAGAAAAGCACCGGTTAAATTTGTGTCTTAACTGATGTGTCTAGTTCATGTACTGAATGTTATTTGTTATGTCTGTTTTTTAATAACAAATGCTGTTGACCATTGCAGCTACCTGCCTTAGTACCAACTTAATTTCTTTTGTTATTTTTGTATTTTTACCTCTGTAATTTTGTGGAGCCAAATACTTCTCTATCCTAAGAATACATTTTGAGAATCTTCTTTAGATATATTGGACAAACACATCTGTAAATCGACTTTTATAAAGAAATACAGACCATTGGGACCTTACTAGTCCTAAATTGTTCATCAATTAAATAAATTTGATGCAAATTGGGAAACAAATTTGGCATGAGAGATATTAATTCTTTATAAAACTCACTCTATTTGATATATATACATATTTAATATGCATATATAGCTGAGTATGCATGCATGGACTCTTCGTCCATATGTGCATACTTGTCTGTGTTTTGTCATCATCAATCATAACATGAAGTTCCAGTTTCTCTCATTTATATCATGCCATTCTCATTCATGGCTGTCATCCAAGGGCCATTCAACAGCGGAATACCATTTTGTTTTGTCTGTTTTGGATGTAGAATAGAGTGGAAGTCTAAATTTAAAAAAAATATGATACAACAACCAAATTAAATCTAAACTTTAAAAATTAAATAGCAGTGTTCCTAACTGTGGAATGTCCCAGAATACACAAAATATGGCTCTTTAAATGTTTTCTACTAGTTCTTTTTTCTTTTTTGTTTTCTTTAAAAGTTGTCCATATCATTTTTATGAAACAAATACATGCACATATATGTATATATATGTATTGTATCCCTTGATCCTTGATTATTTACATCATATTACTTTTCACAGTATTTTTTACTATCTCTCAAAGCTATAAGTATGAATTGAATGAATTTACACAAATAATATTATGATTATCACAGATCATATATCTTTCTAAACACCATGCAGGTGTCCTTGATAAGCCTGGTCGCAAATTCACTTGGATATTCTGACTTTGCTGCCATCAAATCACTGAGGACTCTCCGGGCTTTGAGACCTCTCAGAGCATTGTCCAGATTTGAAGGGATGAGGGTGAGAAACAATTTATTTCTCATATAATGGATTTATTATGCTCTCTGACAAATGAATAATCTACAATTTATAATAAATGCTATTAAATAAAGTCAAAATTGTGTGCTGACTTATCAGAGAATGAATACCTTTTTAATCTGGACATTTGGTCCAGATTCAGGGTGAGTCTGATGGTAGTGCTAATTAGCATTAAACACCACTGTTAGTGGTTAGTCTTATGCAGTTATAGTTATGAAACTTAAGAACATAGTTTGATTGGAACCCTTTAAAATGATACAAATAACTGGGCACAGAGCTTCCATAATGTTTTAGTATGACCAATATTTTGACCACAACTTACATAATCACAACACATGGGATGGGATGCGGACAAAACATCAACTTACATTATTTATCTATATATGTATCATCTAGAAAATATCAAGAAGCATGTCATAATGACGACAGCTAAAATATATTCATCAAAATATTCAAGAAATAAATGAATGATAACCAAATACACCTTATATTATGTATAAAGCATATCCTATACATAAAACTGTCCACTACTGGTATCTGAATCACTTGTGCTCAAAGTGATGATCATAGCAACAAATGATGGAAGCTTAGTGTGTGGTTATTTCTATCATGTTTGTAGTGTGTTACCATCACCAGCAGCCACATTTTAACTGACTTCTCCTTATGAATCTTTAACTTATTGGAACCTTTAAATGTAGGTGATTTAGTTGATTACTTCAGTTGCACATTAAGGCTCAGACTGAATACTGATGAATCTGTTATGTGATTTACACATAAAGAATAACACTGCTTCAAAATTTCTAAACAAGTGTGGCTTATTTCCTTAATAATTTCCCTTAAGCTCTAATTAATATATGTATGAAAATACTTACTAGTAAAAAAGGAATGAGTTCTGTCAGTCCAGCTGTTCTCTGTGGTGACTGAGTTGGACAACACTGTGTTTTTTCATTAAGTTAGTTGAACATTTGTTTTATTACACAGCAACAGAAATTATATATTGGGGACATATGCCAGCTCATGTGCAGTCTCCAAACACAGCAACAGGATCAGTCTGGATTTAAGTTATTAACTGATTGTCCAAGCATTAATCACGAAAACTTTTACTTACAGATTCCAAGTTTTAAAGCTAAAATCCCACAGATTTTAGATTCACATTTTGACTGAGCTAGCTTTCAGGAAAATAGGGCCCTAATAGAATAACTCGTTGCTGTCAGACTCACCAGTCTCTTGTTTGTTGCTCCTCAGGTTGTCGTGAACGCTCTCATAGGAGCCATCCCCTCCATCATGAATGTGCTACTCGTTTGTCTTATCTTCTGGCTCATCTTCAGCATCATGGGAGTCAACCTGTTCGCCGGCAAGTTTGGGAAGTGCGTGAACAGAACAGGCTTCATCCACAGTGTCTCTGTAGTCAACAACAAGACTGAGTGCCTCTCCATGAATGAAACACAATTCTACTGGACAAAAGTGAAGGTCAACTTTGACAACGTGGGACTCGGATACCTTTCCCTTCTGCAAGTGGTGAGTTTTTCGTCGTGTTGGAATGATGTTGTTCATCAGTGTTTTCAGAATTTAAGTTGAGCTGAGTTTGTAAAGTTGTTTTTAAGTAGTCAAAATAAGTGGTTCGCCACACAATTATGTATTTAGACAATAATGTTACGAAATATTGTATTTTATTGTAGGCTACATTTAAAGGATGGATGGAGATAATGTATGCAGCTGTTGACTCAAGAGGAGTAAGTATGAGTCTTTACATTTCGGCAGCTTACAGTATGTTACAAACGTGTTAGAGTAAAGGACTGACTTCATTTTATTTTCAGGTGGAGGAACAACCTGTCAGAGAAATCAACCTCTACATGTATATTTACTTTGTTGTGTTCATCATTTTTGGCTCTTTCTTCACCCTCAATCTTTTCATCGGTGTCATTATTGATAATTTCAACCAGCAGAAAAGAAAGATAAGTATTTAATACCATAAATTACTTGATATTTGCAAGTAATTCTTGACTTTTTTACTATTTTACTATTTTTAAAGCATTTTGCACATTTATTTGTAGAATTGCAAGCAAATTGTGTACCTTTGCAACTGACAAAGATATGAATTAAATGGTTTTAGCTCCTTTAGATTAATAATTTTAATATTTTCCTGTAAAAATAATCTATATTTTTGCTTTATACTTAGGTGGACAGGATATCTTCATGACTGAAGAACAGAAGAAGTACTATAATGCGATGAAGAAGTTAGGATCAAAGAAGCCACAAAAGCCAATACCAAGGCCCACGGTAAAATAATATTATTCTCAAATATAATATAATATTCAGATATTGACTCCTTGTTCCTTTTCAGATATGTTATTATACATACTTCATTCATATGTTAGGTGATATTACAGTTTTTGTCATTTGTTTCGGCTCAATTCTTGAGTGAGAAAAGCAATGTTCAAAAGAATTAAAGCAACTAGTTGGTTGTAGGTTGTTTTGTTTTGTTTAAGCATTGTTATGGGATGGGGTTTTTATTCAGCTTTTTCTTATGGATGTAATTTTGCAACAATCATAATGTAAAGTGTGACTCTCATACAGAAAAGGCATTTTACATGTTGACCAATATGGCTCAAATGATGACGAAACAGCTTTTCATTTTGCTGGACCTGTCCAATGTACAGTCTTTCTCATTCACTTTGGCTCAATTTTCTAATGTGCGACCATTTTTCATAACAATTAAAAGTTTTTTCAAAACAATTAGTTAGTTGTTCATAACAGAGTAGTTTCTCATTCATTCAGGCAAATTACATTGCTTTGGTACATGTGTACAAAAGAGTATGTACAGTTCAAAAATAAAACCAATGAGTTATTTCTCAGTGACATTGCCAAACTCTTCACGCTATAAACTTTCTGTCTATTATCAAAATCTGTCACACACATGGATATGCTATCCATTCATCCACCACAGGATCATCTGTCTCTGTTGAATGACATAAATGATGGATGAGAGGATATCAAAGGTGAACAATGCACAGTGGCATGGTTTTGCCATGCAGAGATTTTTGCATCTGGTGCATTGCAAGGGAAAACATTTAAATGTATTCATTTTCCTGGGGTGTTTTTCTGTTTGTTTGTTTGTTTGTTTGTTTGTTAGAATTTAGCTTTTCCATAAAGATATAGTTTTGCATCATAATGTAATGTGTGACTATCATAGTGAAAAAACATCTTTACATTTTAACCAGTTTGAATCAAATAATAAGAAAATAACTTTTATTTTGGTGGCGCTGGTCAGTTTAACTCAGACAAAAACTTTAAACAGTAAATGAAATGTTTTGGGAGACTTACTACTTTTGGCAAACATGCAATTAAGTTGTGAACAAATTACTAATTGTTCTGACAATTGTTCTAATTGTTTTGAAAAAACTAATGAGAAAAACAATGAGAATTGAGCCAAATTGAATGAGAAAAATTATTTTAAAAAACTACAAAAACTAGGTTCTGAAATGAAAATGAAATGTTTTGGGAGAGTTACTACTTGCTTTTGTTTTGATCTCTAAAATGTGCTTACAGTTAAGAGGAAAATTAAGACCATTATCCTGCCTGTCATCCTGCTAACACCGATGATAATGTTGTACCAAAACTGTTATATTCACTGACTGAAATCTGTCCGTATTTCCCAATCCTAGAACATTCTCCAAGCCTTTTTCTTCGATCTTGTGTCCCAGCAAGCCTTTGACATCATGATCATGATGCTCATCATTGTCAATATGGTGACGATGATGGTGGAAACCGATGAGCAGTCAGCACGAATGGAGTCCATCCTCAACAAGGTCAACCTGGTCTTCATCGTGATCTTCACCACCGAATGCCTGATAAAGATTTTTGCCCTCCGTTGTTACTTCTTCACAGTTGCATGGAACATCTTTGATTTTGTGGTGATAATTCTCTCTATTGTAGGTAGGTAGAAACACAAATTATCAGGAGAAACCAGAACAATGAACTGAAAAACGCTGAACCTCTTTGTAGATCTATGAAGACCTTTGAGTAACTGTTATTGTTGTTTCTCGTTTTGTCTTTCTCCTTCATTTCAGGCATTGTTCTTGCAGACATCATTGAGAAGTACTTTGTCTCACCCACCCTGTTTCGAGTCATCAGACTGGCAAGGATAGGACGCGTACTTCGACTTATACGTGCAGCCAAAGGAATAAGGACTTTACTGTTTGCCTTAATGATGTCCATGCCAGCTCTGTTCAACATTGGCCTCCTGCTTTTCCTTGTTATGTTCATCTATGCTATCTTCGGTATGGCGAACTTTGCCTATGTGAAAAAACAAGATGGAATCGATGACATGTTTAACTTTGAGACCTTTGGGAATAGTATGATCTGCCTTTTTCAGATCAGCACATCGGCAGGCTGGGACAACCTCCTGAGCCCCATCATGTCCAGTTCCCCTGATGAGTGTGATGTTAACTTTGTCAATACTGGTACCAACACCAGAGGAAACTGTGGTAGCCCCTCAGTGGGCATAGCTTTCTTTGTCAGTTATATAATAATATCTTTCCTCATTGTGGTTAATATGTACATTGCTATCATTCTGGAGAACTTCAGCGTTGCCACAGAGGAGAGCACTGAACCCCTGAGCGAGGATGACTTTGAGATGTTTTACGAGGTTTGGGAGAAGTTTGATTCTGAAGCCACGCAGTTCATCGAGTTTTCCATGCTTTCGAACTTTGCTGACACTTTGTCAGAGCCGCTACGCATAGCCAGGCCCAACATGTCCAAGTTGATATCCATGGACCTTCCCATGGTCAGCGGGGACAGGATTCACTGCTTAGACATCCTGTTTGCCTTCACAAAGCGAGTCCTGGGAGAGTCAGGGGAGATGGATGCTCTCAAGCAGCAAATGGAGGAGAAGTTCATGATGACAAACCCCTCAAAGATTTCCCACGAACCCATCACTTCCACATTGCGTCGCAAACTGGAGGATGTGTCTGCAATCATCATCCAGAGGTGTTACAGGAGGCATCTGGTGCGCCGGCAGATGAAGCAGGCATCGTACCTCTACAGACAGATAAACTATGAGACTGTGGTGAATGTGGAGAATGCTCCAGAAACAGAGGGACTGATAGCCTCCATGATACAGCACTATGGGCCTGTGGGGGTGGAGGTGGAGACAACAGAGGATCATCGAATGTCTTCACCACCATCTTATGAAAGCGTGACCAGGGTGGCCTGCAACGTCTCAGAGGTTGTCAGATCAATATCCAGAGACTCTGAACTCGGGGAGCCTGGTGAAAACTACGAGGAAACTTTTCTCTGAAACTCAATTGTGTGGAGATTGACTGTGTGATTTTGTCTGTTTGTTTACAGCAGAGAATATACAGTAGCTCAAAATAACTCCCAATCAAAGAGATGAATATTTTTAACATAAATTACCAGGAAATATGCATGATTTTTTTATTCAGTTCACAGCCTAAACTGAACAACACAAAAGTCACAGCATCTATCAGAGCAGGAGAGCTCTGGTAAACTGGTCTTTACACCACCTTAAATACTAATATTTCTCAGATTGGTTTAATAACAAATTCATGGACTCTTTCAATATCTATTAACATAAAACATGAATGATATAAAGGCTTACATGTGTCATCTGTACTAATACAGCTTCATTGCTAGCTAGCAGATGAGCTAAACCCTGAGCACTGTAGCTAACAAGGAAAGTAGCTAACAAAGAACATTAATATGTTAGCAATATGAAATAAAACTGTATTTGAATGCAATCTAGTTATACTGTATAGCCAGCAGGCTAGAGTGAATTTTCATCCATTACTCTAGCTGCTATCTCGAAGTTGGTTCATGGCAACTGGAGTTCTGACAGAAAGAAGTCCACTTGCCATGACTCAACTTCCAGATAACATCATGTGGATGACTGAGAATCTTCACAGACATCTAGCTGCTATGTTTTTATTCAGGTGTTATTAATATGATTGTAACCAAAGCTGACATTTGCGCATACATTTTTAAAATTCAAGGAAAACTATATAACTAATTGTAAGATAAAATTACAAAATAATAATTATTTCTTGTTTGTTTGTTTTTATGACTGGTGTGATCAATGGCATTATTCTTTTTACAATTTCTTTCAACACTATTGGAATAGCGAGGCCATTTCATTTGTTTTGGTGTACACTGAAGACATTTGGGTTTGAGTTCCTGGCACATACAGATACATTACACCACTTCCACTTTTTTCCTCTGATGTAGTCCTTTGTTGAATTGTTAGAAAATCTTGCTGTGCACCTCTGAATTCATTCTAATGCCATCCTCTTGAGTTGTATCATCAATAAAGATTAGTGAGCCTGTTCTAGAAGCAGCTATGGAAGCCCAAGTCATGATACTACCACCACTGTGCTTCACAGTGTGATGCATGAATGATGAGCAGATCATTTCTTCCTCCGCAATTTGATCTTTCCATCACTTTGGTAAAGGTTAATCACCAGCTGTTGATGTTTTCCTTGGCCACCACATTTTGTGTAAGTTGCACAGTGCACCAGTGGTTCTTTCTTTCTACCAAACTGTTATATTGGGCTAATTTTCATTCCCTCTTTATTCATTTTCAGTTCCTCCCATAGACAGGGCTCTGATCTTTATGTTGATTTATCATTTTTAACAGCAAAAGCAGTCTGCACAGGTAAAACCTAAGGCTACAAACAGGAATAGTGAATTAGAGCTGCCCAATACTTGTGCTTATGTCATGTCTTCAGTGTACAGCATTCACAGATGAATTGGCCTTGCTGTTTAATACTTTTGGAGGGAACTGTATGTGCACTTTGGTTGAATGAAGGTGCTTTATAATGTGAGTGATAATAGAGAGATAGACATGACATAAATGACATGGAAGGAAACACAAAGTTCTTGTTTTTCAATATGTACAATATTCTAAAGTATACTGTAATGTGAATCTCCTGTGGTAAAAGAACAATAAGCATTTTGATAAACATTGCACAAATTTAACTGTTGACTGCTGACAAAGGTGGTCTGTGTAATAATCCCTGAATTATGTGCCTGATTTTGATCATTGTCCGCACACATCTCTGAATCACTTTAGACCATTTAATCTAATCTGATGGAGGTGGATTGGAAATGCATGAATGCATTTGTAATTAACTTTGTAAAGAGCTTTGAGGCTGTGTAATGTATGTAAAGCTAATTTATACTTATTTTTTGTAATGTATTTATATTAAAAGACTATTGCAATGAGTCATGAGAGCCATAAAAAATATGATCAAATTATAGAAATACACTATGTTCATTTTTATATAAAAAAGTCTTTCCTTGAAAACCAGATTTTCTGTATTGCATTTAGGTTGATCATATCATGGACTGTTTTATTAAATCATAATAAAACTTTGAATCTGAATCTGAATCTGAATTACAATTTAAAATGATAGGTCGGTTCCTACTTTGAATTATTCTCAAAATTTACTTTTTTAAATCTTTCATTTTATGATTTAAACATATAAATGTAAGCTTAGATATAATATACAAAAAAATCTCCATTTTCTCATGAGGAATCAGCTGATTTGACCTCATTACAAGGCACAGGGCTGTTAAATCTCTCTCTCGCTCGCTCTCTTTCTCTCTGTCTCTGAGTCCATGTGTATGAAAAAAACAGGACAGATGTGCACAAACCTCTGTATGTCCATGGCAGCCTGTCCTTGAGAGTGTATTGCCCTCTAAAGCTTGAATTTGTTTATAATGATCCACAAATGCATTACAATCACATAAAACCCTGCACCACTGTAGCCTAAATGACTAAATGATCTGTACTGATTAATGATTTTACTGTATATATTACATTTTACAGGGAAGGGACCCGCTCATTTACATTCACAAACAGAAATATGAGTCACTGATTTGTCGTACTTGTATCAGAAAAATATTTTGTTATGTTTAGATTTTAGTGCTGAATTCAAGTTAATAGTTGCAAACACGCACATTTTCAGTTTGGGGAAAAAAAATCATCAAGGGTGCCAATTTGGATTTAGCCCCAGAGAGATTTCCTCTCTCTGGTTGTCAGGGTGGTCAAATCCAACTCTGACCAGCTGGGATAGAAGGATAATCTGTGTGTAAAAAAAAATCACTTGTTTTAATTACACACTCACAGACACACAAATGCACGCACACTCTCCCCCTCTCTCTCTCACACACACACACACACACACACACACACACACACACATACACACACATACATACATACAGTACACATGTGGACACGCATGCATTAACACAACTACCACACACAATATAGTTTTGCCATCTACCCTGATAATTGACAGCTGCTTACTTTGAATTAAATTTGTTTGTGCGTGAAATGCCAGAAAAATGTGTCTTGGTAATTGATCTGATTTTTAAGCATTTGGACATGTGGCAGAGATTAAAGCTTCATCAGAGAGAGAAAACATTTTTAAAAAGATTA
>OMLM01015815.1:47224-70405 GCA_900302695.1 Helostoma temminkii | reverse complement strand
AGGTTGGCTTTACTCAAAGGACTGAGAATCCAGTAGCCTTTTTTAGGTATAACAGGGTCTTTCTGTCAGTCACCATGCACCGAAGGGATTTACTTAGTCATGATGGCTAACGCTGGCCAGATGGCCTGATGAGGCATTATCTAATTACTTCTCCCATGGGTCCTTTATTTCTTACAAACGCTTACTGAGCCACATTATAAATCCTTCACTGCCACCACCTGGGGATTTATGCAGCTACACATCAATCTAAAGGAAGGAAAGTGTTTTTTGTTTGTTTGCTTTTTTCGTTTAGTTTTTTTTTTTTGGCACATACAGTAGTTTCAGGTGATAACTTGATTTGTGTCTAAACACAGAGAAAAGCTGTAAGGGGCAAGAGAAAGGCCAACAACATGTATTATGTACAGTGGTTGGAACACATTCATCATGAAATCCCTGCCAATTAAAAAAGACTTCATTGAGATAAGGGGTGCAGCATGTTATTTACCCCAGAAATATTTTAAATTAAAAAGTAATGACTGCTGTTTTTCAAATGAAACATCAGTATTTTTATCCTGGCATGGTCTCCCTGTCACTGCATGGGTTTTCTCCAGGTACTCCACACACAGTCCAAACACATGTACTCAGGTTAAGTGACTCTAAATTGCCCATAGGTGTGAATGTGAGTCCAGCACCCCTGTGAGGTAGTTAGGATAATGCTTGGATGGATGTATATTTAATCATAAAACTTGAAGTGTCCCTGTTGTTTCCAACCAACTTCACTGGTTGCCAGTGGTAAAAGGAAGGATTTAAACTGCACACTGGAGCACATTAACAGCTAGGTGTGCTAATGCCAGTGAGAAAATATATAGACAATTTTCCATTATATATGTTAGTTTTATTTAGTGTTTTAAAATTCAGTCTGCTTTGTTGAAAAAAATATGACACCACATGGAAAATCTTGAAATATTCCAGCAGTCAGGTTGTAGCAGACGGTGGGCGGCGGAGTTAACTAAATATGTCAGACGAAGAAGAAGCACCAGGAAGTGGTGTTCCCATGCATTTCATAGCGAGTCGAAACGAAGAGAAGTGGTATTAAAATCCCCTTTTAGCAGCTAACAGTGCAGGGGAAAATATTTTTAAATAGGAAGCATTCACCTATTTAACTGGGAAATCTTTTCGGAGGAGTAAAATGGGTAACGTTTTTATATTTGCCAAGTGTCACGTCTGTTTGGTTTAATGTTTATAGCTTACCTGCTAACGTTGACCTTTTGATTTAGTGTTATAAATAATTTATTTGCCAAACTGGGAACCGGATGTATTTCTATATAGATATTACGCAAGGCGAGAAGCCATTGCAGTTCATGCTAAGTTTAATACATTTTTGGAGCAGTAGCTGAAGTTTTCACTCCTGTAACACTGAATATTTAACTACTGCATTTTTAGCCCTGGTCGAGCTTACTAACATGAGTAAAACCAGCAGGTACTGGTGCTTTATAAAATGATAACAGAGGACAATAAATAAATACAAAAAATAAAGGGGCTACACTGTTGACATTATTTTCCTCTATTACTTTTATTAACTAAGGTAACGTTAGGTTGAGGATAAAATGAGTAAAGACTAGCAAAGGATAGCAGCTAAAGCACTAAACACATTAATAAAGTGTTGCATACTATATATAGTGCAGTATTTTTAAAGCCAGTGCAGGTGAGAAACAAGAGTCTGTTATCACACTGCATGTATTTATGAGTACTAGAGATGCTTTCTGCATCTAGTGTGACAGAACATTCTGGACAACTGAACCATATTATTGTTAAGCAAGACTGATAGTCACCTCCTCTATTCGCAGAGGGTGTCCTGCCCTTGTCTTCGCTGAGGCTTCTGGTTCCACCTCTGCGTCTGATTTCTGCTGTAATGTGGAAGGTGGTTCATCAGAGGAACATCACACATTATGGGAAAGTGGATGAGTTTGTGTCCTTGGTAGCTGAAGCCATCCCTGACATCTTCACCAGCAGACAGATTAGATTGCTCACTCTGGGTTTAAGAGCAAAGGTAAGACATACAGGTACATCATTTACCAACACACAGTTTATACAGCTGATATAGCTGCTCTATAATAACGTTACCAGTCAACTATTTTTTAACTTTCTATGTTTTAAACTTAATGTTTGTTTGTTTGTAGGTGTAAATTTTGTAGATGCTAATTTTGAAATACGCTCTGTTAGTATAAGGCACAGTTACTCCAGTTATTTAATCACATTTCCATCATATCAGTGTGCAAAGAGTCAGATGGACAGAAAACAGCTGTCAGTCATTGTTTTATAGTGTTTTTACAGTTTCTCCATGTCTTTTCCAGATGACTCTACAGATGTTATCTTCTGAACAGTCAGAGCATCTCAGAACTGTTAGAGCAAACTTGGACAGCCTCTTGCAGTCCAGCTCAAAACAGGTCTGTGACTTTTTCAGTCATGAACCTGAATATAAATCCATAAATTATATAAAAAATTGACTTGTACCCATGTCACATGTGTATATTTTATGACACAGGTTAAGCCAGAAAATGAAGCACTTGAAGCCAACTTTGTCAGGCTTGTTGAGAGACTTCTGGAGGATCCAAAAGGGAGAGAGCACTTCTTTGAGGTGTGCCACTGCTTTTGCCTCACAGGTAGCTTTTTGAGGTTTAACACTCATACAGTTGCTTGAAATCTTCCACATGACAGAACGTGTTCCCTGTGGAGTATGGTCCAGACTTTGATGCAGCACTAGAGACACTGGCTTGTGAGTTCTTCACTCGACTGGAAGAGCTAGTGCTTATACCAAACTTTAAACAGGTACAGAGTTCATCATTTGCATTTCATAATTTATTTCTAAATTACTTTATTTGTGTTTAATCCACCAAAATGATATTTGTTTGTGTTTGTTGTTATATCTATTGAATTTGTTCGAATCAGACTGCAGTGTGGATCAGTGATACACCCTCTGTGCTAGAAGACTACATGCAGTGTGCGAGAAAAACAGATGACCTAACAATATTGCTCAGAAGCAAGATGCACCAGGATAAAATGGCCAAGGTGGACTCCACTGGTAAGTCTCTCTGCCTGGGATACCGGCCATGTGCATATTAGTGGTATATATTAGCCACTTAACTGATGAGCCAGGTAATACTAGTCAGTGATTTGTCAAGTTTTCTGGTTGCAGTTATGTCATCATTCAGAATGGCAAAAATCTAAAGTAGTTACCAAAGATTTCAAATAAATGTAGTGGAGTAAAAAGTACAATATTTCTTCATGTAACAGTGGTAAAAGTAACAAATAAAATGGACAAACTGTACTAAACCACAATACTTGTACAGTACTTTGTTACCTTCCACCACTGCATTGAATGATATATCCCTATATAAAAAAAAAAGACAGACTATAACTGAAACTGACAAAAACTGGCCCAGTACCAGTATAACTATTACTACTTACTTACTTACTTACTTACACAGTATAACTAGTTTTCTATGGCTGAACATTTGAGTGTAATTGAAAAAATAGCTTACCTACCTATCAACTTAAATATTTGAATTTATATGTCATTATGTGCTTAAATATTTTGCAATAGACATTCTTGGAAATATAATCCACAAGACAGTGAGGTGTGGTTGAAAGTGCTGGAAAGAGATCGTAAGTGGATGTTTTGTCTCATGCAAGCTGCATGTCTCCATAGACACAGTGTTGGTCAGTTGGTCAGCCACGTCTGTCTAGACTGTGTTATCTCTGGAATTCCTGGAGAGATTACCATGAAATGTTACACACAGGCATACTCATCTCAGAATGAATTATCATAACCTTGTTGGCCTCCTGACGTTTCACTTAGCTGGACCATCAGCTGCAAATCTCAGATTGGTTTGTAATATGGTTTATAATCAAATACCTGCAAAACTAATGAGAAAATACAGAGGAGGTCTGTAAGTGCTTAAGTGAATTTAGGAATTTGTCCACTTAAAATGTGCTTGAATTTCTTCACCAGTGTCTATTGCACTGCACTGATTCTTTGCCTTCCTCTTTGACTCTGGGTCAAATTAGTTTTTTAGTTGAGCCACCATGTGATATATTGATGCTTTTGTAAACTGTATTGCAAAGTATTTTCCTTTTCTCCATGTAGTCCTCTTTGAATTTTTGATCTCTCTCTCTTTCAAACTTGTTGCCTTATCAACAATTTCCTTGTCTGTGGCATCAAGAAGAAGATCCCACAAGTTTCATAACCCTAACTTACATGGTAACTGGTAAAGGGTCCATGGTCCAACCAAGCCCCCATACTTTCATCCCAGATCTCTAAAGTTATGCCATTAGCTGGAGGCAAAACAAAGGAAACTGGAGGAAACATGTTCACTTCAGACTGTATTTGTGTCAGCTATGGTTAAACATTGTCTCTGTTGTTGGTGGATACGTGGATATGATCAGCACAATCCTTCAGTCCTCTCTCCTGTCGTCTAGCCACAGTTGTCACCTTTTCTCTCCCTGTCTCCCTGAGCCATTAATCAAGTCTTGCACCCAGCAACACAGCAGATGACATCTTGATGGCGTAGTTACAATATATACTGAAGGTATCTAATGTGTGGCCACAGTAGGTCATCATTCAGTGAGTGGGTAATGGTCTGAGAAATCTGGTCCTGTTCCTTGAGGTTAAAAGTAACATTCCTGCTCCCAGAAAGTGAGTGACTGTACATATTAAAGCAAACTTCGATTTTATCCAGACATTGTTATAATCTTAATCAATAAGTGTTATTGCATGTGTGCATGTGTTCAGGGGGTTAAAATGTCATAATTTTTACTAACTGTAAACGGGTCTATACTAGTCTAATTTTAGTGAAAATGACTTTGAAAAAAGTGTGAAAACTGACATTATTTGCTAGTGTACAGGGCACCTATCTCATTTGCCTTAAGATTAGTCTACAGTAGCTGGCTGGAGTTCTTTAAAGCACTTAATGTAATGTAAGTGTCTTATGGGATTTTTTTTGATTAATCGGTCCAGAGAGATAAACATGAAAAATTTGGTGCTTGGATCCATATTTTTAAAATTATTATTGGTTTCCAGTAACCAGGTTATTATAGTTCATTTAAATGCATTCCTTCATTTACCACTTAACCAATTTCTCTGAGGAAGTTGTTTACTTAAGTGCTTGTAAACAAATTATTTATATTTTTCACTTTTATATGACATTTATAGACACATTTTTTTGACAAATTGAAAAACATTACATTAACTTGCTTTTCTCTATTCAAACAGAGCCATCCTCCTCGGAGCAGCTACTCCTTTCATCATTCTCTCACCTTCCTTCCCTGAGAGAGATCAGCAATAAAGATGTGGAATGTGGCACACAAAGTTTGGAAAACCAAAGAGAATCTGAAGCAGTGTCTCTTCAGGAGACTGAAGATTTTGAGACACGGGATTCAAGGTGGTCATCTGAGGAGGACACAAGCATTCTGAAAAGCAGCGATTCAGATCTAACAACAGGAGAAAAAAGCACTGAGGGCTGTCCTGATGTTCAGATTGTGGAGGAGAACGACGTCTGCCAATCGGCCACCTCTCAAGCTTCCCCTACATCTGCTGAGGGTCCTGTATTGTCCAGTTTTAGGATCACCCCCCCACGGCAGAGAGTTGCCCACAAATGCACTCGATGCGGGAAGTGCTACATATACCGCTACGAACTCCTGGAGCATCAGAGGCTGCACACGGGAGAAAACCCTTACAAATGTTCTCAGTGTGGAAAAGCTTTCAGAAGGACATCGGACATGTCCACTCATAGACGAACACAGTGCACAAACGCTGCTTATATTTGCATCAAATGTGGGAATAGCTTTCAGTCTATGCAGGAAAAGTTCAGACACCAGTGTGTCCATAGTGTCCGAAAGTTTAACTGTTCCCAGTGTGGAAAAAGCTTTAAGAAAATGTACTTGCTGGGTAAGCATGAGCTGACTCACACCCAAAACCGCATCTTCACTTGCAGACAGTGCGGGGAAGTGTACCCCACTATGAGTGAGCTGAGAGCCCATCAGAAGCTTCACCCTCCTGAGCTGTCCAATCAGTGCATGCAGTGCGGGAAGTTCTTCAGCTCGGCTGCTTGTCTGACAGCCCACGAGCTGCGGCACAAACAGCAGAAAACACAGATTTGCGTGCACTGTGGCAAAGCTTTTAAGAACAAACATGACCTGAATTACCACATGCGCAGCCACACGGGCGAGAGGCCTTTTCAGTGCACATACTGCGGGAAACGTTTTTCTGTGTCAGGAAATCTGAACGTACATGTAAGAATTCACACAGGAGAGAAACCGTATCTGTGCTGTGACTGCGGCAAGGCTTTCGTATCAGCTGGCGAACTGCAGATACACAGACGCACCCACACAGGCGAAAAACCATACAAATGCACTGTGTGTGGGAAAGGATTCACCATGGCGAGTAAATTGACTCTTCATATGCGCGTGCACACCGGGGAGCGTCCTTACGTCTGCACTGAATGTGGGAAAGGTTTTTCTCGTGGATGCGAACTGAAAAAACATACGATGAACCACACGGGGATCCGACCCTACGCTTGTCAGCTGTGTGCGAAGACTTACACATGCCTCAATCACCTGAAGAGACATTCAAAAACACACAGTGTAGTCCAAACGTTATCTGCCTGATGCCATGTATTTGTTTAGATGAATACTGATTATATGCCACTGGCATATAATAAGTGACTATGATGTTGACTTCACTCTCATCCTTTATGGTAGGAACTATATTGCAGAAGCGCTTGTTTTTACTGTCCTAATCCTGCAGTTTTCCTTTAATTCTTTAAGTGCAGCTTTTGGACCTGACATATAAGTGTATTATGTGTGTTTTGATTTGTTTTGTGCAGTTCTAAAACACGTTAAAGGGGTCTCTGAGAAAACTATTTTTACAGTCAGATAACAATTTGTTATACTGTTTAATTTCAATATTCTAAATATTGAATAAAATCAACTACCTTGTGGAAGTTGTCAGTTTGTTCTTGACAACAGACACAATTTGAACTTGCAGGGACATTTCACAATATCATTGTTATCAGTATGTGCACATAATAAATACACGAATAATAAAATAAGAATGATAAAATAAATAAATTGATGATTATAAAGGTCGCTCTTATTTTTTACATTTGCATTAGTTATAGGAAATTGTTATTTGTATCAATTTTGTACAAGATGTAACGAATTTGTGCAAGAAAGTTGAACCGTTCAAATCGATTTCCTGTTTTATTCGTCCATGACAAAGTAACGACAATAAAGTACCTAGGATTTATTTTTTTTGACTGTGCGGAGAGGCGGTGCATCATATTTTGGCTGCCCCGTACATCAAAACGAACGCCCCCGCTACAAGCCTACACTGGCTGGACCAACGCTCTCCATAATGAACAACGTGTTTCAGGAAGAAGTTGGTACCTGAAGCCCGTATGCTGTTAGCTTGCACGCTAACACAAACTATGAAACATATCCCGTTGTAATGATTTTTCTTTCCATCGTTATTAAAGAATTCCAAAATGAACGACATGGGTATGTATTAGATTGTGAACCTTGACAAAACTGTGTTATGTTTCGTGTCTAGTGCGGCTAACATAATAGCTAAAGTGGAGAATTAGCCGCGGCTCAATAGGCCTCGACTAATCCCTGGAACAAGAATAGTTTTGTGCTACATTATGCCGGTTTTACCAGGTAACAACAGCAGCCTTGTGGTTTGTCTAGCGCTGGCACATTGCTATATGCATAAACAGTACCAATGCCTAATGTCTCCAATGATATAAGAGGTTTTTATTTGATAAAACGCACTAAAGTGGGACTTTTTAACTGACAGCTAGCATCACGGACCATTAGCCTAATCGCTGAGCTAACCGTTAGCTGTTTGCGAACAGTAAACTGAGTCACTGAGCCCTCTTTGCTATTTTGCAGGGTCGAAACACTGGATGTTTTATTTTTGCATCATGAAGTATCCCAAATATTCGAGGTAGAAACATGAATTAGCGCTACGAGCTGTCGCAAACTGAGTGCACACAAGCCCGGCCCATTAGATAAGAGAGCACTGAAGTACTGTGTTTTCACAGTGTGCGTTAACGAGCACTGTACTAGTACATCATAGACAGGGATAATAGTACTTGATGACAGTGAACAGACGCTGTTAAGTTAAATACCTAGTCTATTTCACTATTATTTATATTATTATTACATTTGATTAAAATCTACTATAAATGATTAACTTTCATGTGTAGCCTTTAACCTAATCACTATTCCATAACCTTTCTTCAGTGTGTACAGCTCAGCATATTAAAGGTTATAAGTAGACGTGGTCGTACGTAACACTACTGTGTACTGTGTTCCCACATTGTTTTTCTGACCCAGTCTTCATTTTGTTTTGCAGAGTCCAGTGTCCCTCTGTCCTCGCTGGCACTCCTGGTCCCCCCACTACGACTGATGTCAGCAGTGATGTGGGAAGTGGTACGGCAGCGAAACATAAAGCACTATGGGAAACTGGAGGAGTTTGTGTCCATGGTAACAGATGCAGTCCCTGAACTGATGAGTAAAAGAGAGGGGAGGCTGCTCTCACTAGGCCTGAGGGCAAGAGTAAGTGATAGGAAATGTTTCTGTGCATTAAAAGGAGTTCAACACCCAGTGCTAGAAGAATGTGTGATGGAAACACTGATATTAATAATACGAATTCAATTTCTTCTAGACAACTCTTGAACTGTTGCGTTCAGAACATCCTGAAGATCTGAAGGCTGTAGAGACGCACCTTAACCGAATCCGATCCTCTTGCATTGATGAGGTAAGGTGTTAATGTGTTGTTAGTATGGGCCAATGGGCTGTTGAACTGAAAGGGTCACTTCAATAATAAAAAAATGTATTAGCAAAATAATTATCTAAAATTGTAAAGCTTTTTTGTTTGTTTGTTTTTTGTCATATAGTAAAGACAAGTAGACTAGTAAAAGTATAGACTAATTGCGGTTTGGATTCTCGGTCAGATAAAATGGATATCACCATGCCCTCCCAGTGGAAATTGAATATGAAAATAATCAGTAGATATTTTGTGGTGCTAAAGTTATCACATTGGTGTTTTGTTTTCCAGACAAATGATCCTGTAATTGAAGCACCAGAAGCGAACTTCATGAAGCTGGTGCAAGGCCTCATTGAAGACACTGATGGCAGAGAACATTTCCTCAAGGTAGTAATAGTATTAAACTTGATCTCTATGATATAAAAATAGTCGATTGTTGACTGTCTGATTATGTCTTGTTCTAAAGAGTCCAAATTCTTGGATTTTGTGTAAACCATGTTTTCTTCATGTCATCTGACAGAATGTGTTTCCCATTGAGTATGGTCCCGACTTCGACACAGCACTGGAGACTTTAGTTTGTGAATTCTTTACTAGACTGGAAGAGCTGCTGCCGATACCAGATTTCAAACAGGTACGGGATAAATTGCTAATAAATATGACTATGAAGTCAGTGACTATGAGTGACATCAACATGAAATTTAAAATTTCTTTTTTTTCTTTTTTTTTTTTTGCCTAGACTGCCTCCTGGATCAGTGCTGCCCCATCTGTTCTAGAGGAGTACATGCAGTGTGTCTCAAATGGAGATGACCTCAAATTTCTTCTCCAAAGCAAACAGTGCCATGGAAAGCTGGCGAAGAATAGCATTGGTATGTGAATATTTTTCATTGTACAATTTGAAGATGCAGGAGACTGTTGTGTTGATACATTTTCTCTCATATTTTCCTGCAGTTCCCTTCCAGTCGGATGATCTTCTCATTCCTTCTCTATCTCTCCCTCCATCACTGGAAGTGGCCATCGCTTCCCACCCGAGTGCCTGTGATGATGAAAATAATGACGTTCCCCAGATTGTCATGTTTGATGAAGAACTGTCCACAAACCCTTCCACTTCGACTGACTTCCCTGAATCCCCCAAAAGGACTGATATGCCATCATCTCCTCACCGGAGACAACAGTCAGGAATGCATAAATGCCCAGAGTGTGACAAATGCTTCAAGCATCACTCAGTCCTCATCGAACACCAGAGAGTGCACACAGGGCTGCAGCCGTACAACTGCTCTGAGTGTGGAAGGGCTTTCAGAACAGCCACCCTGCTGGCCGGTCACAGGCTTCGCAAATGTAAAAATGCTGCGTATCTGTGCATTAAATGTGGGAACAGTTTCCCAACTTCACTGGACAAATTCAGACACCATTGCCCAAAACGTGGCCGTAACTATGACTGTGGACACTGCGGAAAGAGTTTCCAAAAGTCCAGTAGCTTAAAGGAACACGTGCTAACTCATGTTCAAAGCCGACTTTTCAAGTGCAGCCACTGTGGGGTGGGGTTTTCAGGCATTGGTGACCTGAAGTATCACCAGCAGGTAGACCATGACAAGCCTTATCAGTGTAAGAAATGTGGAAAGAGCTTTATCTCCTCTAAATGTCTGATCAAACACCAGCAGCGACATGAAGAGGTTGGTGAAATGCAGGACGCTAAATTAATGAGTGTAGGTAAACATATGAAAAGTGGCTCAGCTCATCGGACTTCCTCAGCAGCTGTGTCCTCCAGGAAATGTTACGTCAAAACTGTCTACTCGCGAGGACGAGTCACCCATAACTGTCCGCTGTGTGGTAGGAGCTTTAAGTATCGTTTTGAGTTTCTCGAGCACCAGCGGTTCCACACTGCGGTGAAGCCTTACAAATGCTCCCAGTGTGGCAAAGCCTTCCGCACAGAGGCCCACCTGTCCGGGCACAGGAAGAGGAAGTGTAAAAATGCTGCCCACATCTGCACCAAGTGCGGGTGTCAGTTCAGGTCTTTACATGAGCGAGTCAGACATCAGTGTGTGCAACTGCTGACAAAATACAAGTGCTCTCATTGTGGAAAGACCTTCAAGATGGCCCACCTGCTGAGGAACCATCAGATGAGTGAACATCAGCTTCCTTACAGCCCAAATCACCGCTTCAGATGCAGATACTGTGATGAGACCTTCCCTGGGATCAGCGAGCTGAAGTACCACCAGAGAGTTGACCACGAGAAACCTTATCAGTGTCAGGAATGTGGCAAGTGTTTCCTGTCTGAGAAATGCCTGGCCAATCATGAGCTTCGTCACAATGACGACAGACCAGAAAGCTGTCTTGTCTGCGGCCGCGGCTTCAGAAACCGCTACGATTTAAAGCAGCACATGCGCACTCATACAGGAGAGCGACCTTACCAGTGCACTCACTGTTCACAGTGTTTCTCCACCGCAGGAGGACTGAGGAGTCACACCAGGGTCCACACAGGTGAGAAGCCACACGTTTGCCCCGATTGCGGGAAGGCTTTCTCTCAAATGGGTGCAATGCGTACCCACAGACTCACCCACACTGGGGAGAGGCCGTTCAAGTGCACCGTGTGTGGCAAAGGTTTTACAATGGCACACAAGGTAACGGTACACATGCGCGTGCATACCGGAGAGCGGCCATATGTGTGCTCTCAGTGTGGAAAAGCCTTCTCAGATGGAAGCGTGCTGAAGCAGCACATGCTGAACCACTCAGGAGTGAGACCATACCACTGCCAGATCTGTCCCAAGACCTACACCTGTCTGAACCACCTGAGGAGGCACCTGAAAAGCCACTCTAACATGAACTGAAGGAAATCTGGAGCAGAATCTACTGACATTCAGCAGAGAGTGGCTATTAGAAATCGCAGTGGACCAAGTAAACCCAGCAATACATGAAGGAATATTGAAAAACACTGTATGGCTACTGTTTAGATTGAGTTTATGTAAAGTAAATGTAGTCACAACATCCTTTAGTCAAGGACTGCGACAATCAGCACAAACAAATGATTCTTCTTCCTCATTTTTCATCAGCCTTTTTATTTTCTTACATCAGTTACTTATGCATGAATAAACTTGGACGTTGTGGTGGGAATATGAAGTGATGTATGTTGAGAAAAAAGGCTGTGATATTGGTGAAAGTGCGTTTTTTGGAAAGGACTTGATTGTAGCTGAAGTGAACCTTACCTTTCAACTCTGTAAATATCCTGCAAGACAAATGTGAGGGTACAAAGATGAAATTAACACCATTTAATTTCAACAGACTTTATTCCTCTGAGCTGTTTATATCCACATTAGTTTACAAGTTTGTGAGTTACAAATGAAATAGCATTGGTTGCACTTAGTGCATGTTGATTCAGTTTATCCTCTGGAACAGTTTACATTTACTATCAGAATAAAAGGCTTCACTAGATGGCAGTAGGTGACCCATTAACAACTCACCTTGATCTTTATGTGTTGTCAGGTAGTGGCGCCCGTTTGTAGCTGTAGGACTTAAAAGTAATTGTTTCATGTACTAAATGACTGACTTCTTAAGTCTGAGGATGTTTGTTTCTGAGGAAACAAACAGATGTTCTTTGCTGCAGAACACAAAGTAAAAAAGAAATGGTGCAAAAGCTGAAACTGATGAACGGATCAAAGCGGCGGAAGTTAATCTCGTTTCCTCTCATTAACCATTTGGGCTGAAAGTCCCTCATGTTTTGACTGGTGTCTAAAAATATCACAAGTATCACAAACCACAACAAAGAAAGTTCTCTGCTCTCCTCTGTTTGCATGGTGCCACTTCAGTGTAGTTTAACTTTAAAGTTTGAACCCAGCACTTGTTATGCATATATGGACCTCAGGCGAACAGAGTCTTGACTTCAATTGTAACAGACACATTAGGAGTAATAACTTCCATTTGTGCTGTGCTGGCTTTTTCTTTTTTCTTCTTTTTGTGCTGGAAAAGAGATTTTTTTTATACTGTCATTTTTTCCCTTGTTCCATGCTGGTGTTTCATCTCAACTGAGGTCAATTATGCAAACTAACTTCTAAATCATGTTCTCTAAACCGGGCTAAAATTCACAGGAAAACCCCAAAGATGATGTGGTGTGTTAAATGTTGCAAGACGTTTAAAACCACAAGCCGTAATAACCTCCAGACTGGAGACACTGGATGTACTCAGCAGCTTTTTCTTCTTTTCCTCCCAGTCAAAAATGCTACCAATCTTCTTGACTGAACATCAGGATCTGGTGGAAACTCATACTGCGTCCCGTCTGCCAACAGGCTGTGCCCAAGACGTTCTGCAGAATCTCTCTGTCTTAGGAAGAATACGTGTTCCTGTATTTATCTATGTACACTGGAACTTTCTTATCTTTGTTTCCTCAGGAAGAAAGAGAATGACTTCTCAGTGATCTTGACCCCACATGCCAGCTTCATGTCAGTTAAAAAAGGGAAAAACAGCAGTAAATGAAAATTGAAACACTCCGACACTTTTCTAACGAATTCCTCAAAAATCTAATGGAGTAATATATTCCTGATTAAGCTGGTATCGAGACATCTCAGAATTCATGCATCAGTTTATGCACACCCATACAGCTGCCAAGAATCCAACAGATTTACTATGAGAGCTTGCTAATAAATACAGATCAGTACCAGATGTCCCCCCTCTCTCCCCATCCCTCCTTCTCTCCCTTATTTCCTTTCCTTCCTCCCTCTGTGCACAGCTTTTGCTCCCTGATCTCAGTGGAAAATGTGAGTCCAGGCCAGAGCTTCCACTGCAGTCCCCCCCACACACATCTGTATGTCCACAGCAACATCCACCCCCATCAACACCTTGCCAAATGAACTCGCACCCTCCCTCCCTGACTCCTTCCATGGAAGTGCGTCTCTGAGTCCCAACGCTCTTTTCCAAGGACCGCTCCAAGGTCTGCTCCTGAGAAACACTAGATGGCACTGTGTCTCTTCCTCCAGGAAGACTGCAGAAGTGCTCCACACACACCCCTCCTCTAACCTGCTGTTTTGTGTTCTGGTCTGGTCCAGACGCCAAAGTGAACCAGATGCACTAAACTCCCACTACCCCCGTTTTCCTCAGACTTCTGCAGCAAAAGCAGAAGAAATGCTTCCAAGATGTGCGTCAGCTGCTTTTCATCAAGCCTGATGAAATGACTCCAGTATCCGCTCATGGTTTCATGTCTTAGTTTCTACAAAGGGAGGGGCGCTGTGGCTAAAATGTAAAGGCTTTCTCATAATTCTCAGTGTACGTCTTAAATCCATTAAAACTTACTGAAATGTCATAAAGATACGTTTCTACACGCACTTTGTTTCTTGCATAGAAACCACATATTTGTGCAGAGCGGAGCCTCTTCGGTTTGGTGATTATTCCCGTGGATGCTCGTTCCTGTGGGAACCTTTTAAGGAAGCAGACATATCGTGGATTTTGTGTAAACTAGACCGACTGTGCTCTGGTCCTACTCATAATCCACAGAGAAAGAGCGTGAACTCTCCCCCTCCTCCTCCTCCTCTTCCTCACCCTCCTCCCTCCCTCACCGTGCGCTCTGGTCCTCCTTTGCGCGTTCTGGGTCTCGCCTCGGACAAACTGCGGCGGACCACTGGATCACCAAAAAGATCACCGAATCGGTTTAAAAGTACCGAGTTTGGAGGCCGGAGGGGTTCGTTGTCAGTTTGTGTGTGGACTCGGCTGTTTTATTTTGTAGTTTTTTGTTTTCTTGCACTTCAGTCATGGGGACTCTCAGAGGTCTCCTCTCGCTGCTGTGCGTTTTCCTGGCTGGAGCCCAAACACAGCCTGATAAAAACAGATTTGCGGGTAAGTTTGTAGAAAACATTAACAAGAACATGTTGTTGTATGTGGTGTCTGTGATCTTATGATGCATGTAAACGAACTGAAGTGATATTTGCTGCAAGACGTGCGTAGATCGACTCCAACCCAGAGTTCCCCCTACAAATCAGCAGCAGAAACGCAGTTAGCGCTGAAGGTAAGCTCAGAGGATGACAGGGGTCTAACCCACCTTCAGCAGGTCGTTGCTTGGTCCCATGGCTCTTTATTAGTCGGTTTTGGGTGTAAGGCAGACCTAGATCTACCAGTCCTGTGGATGCCAAAGTGATAAATGTGGGACAGAATCAAAGCAGGTACACCTGAGGCCTGGTTTACCTGCAGTGCAGTGCAGGTGTATATGCAGACAGCCATTGTATGGATAGACACAGGCCTGCACTTGTCTGTAAAAGGATAGATCACATAGAGCAGCATCATGACACAGTGTGATGCTCCAAGGCAGTTGACCATGTTGGCCTGCAGGCTTCCTGTATCACCTCAGCTGATGTTGTGCATGGACAGATTACTGGTTCTTCAACTTTCTGAACCACTGGGTTGATAGTTATTGTTTATTTTGTTTGACAGTGTATATTATTGCTGACAGTCATCTCTGTTTCTTTGCTTTACGTGCAGACTGTCCTGTTGACCTTTTCTTTGTACTGGATACATCTGAGAGTGTCGCTCTCAGACAGAAACCTCCTGAGTTTTATATTAACCAGATCAAAGACTTCACCAGGCGCTTCATAGATGAACTCAAGGACATGTAAGACACACAGATATACACTTCTTAACTTATATAACAGTGCAGTAGAGGGATGCTCCATTACAAGTAATTGTTCTGCATTCAAAATAATATTTAGAAAGTAAGTAAGTTGCAGGCTCAATACAGAACTCGTATGTTATTTGCTGTTGGGCACTTTAATCTACAGGATAGTAATTCATCATATTTGATTTGACAGTTGCATTATTAGTTAACTCTCATTGTACCGAACATCTCCAGGCGCCACCGATGTGACCGCATCCTGACATGGAACTCAGGAGCGTTGCACTACAGTGATGAAGTTGTCCCTGTGTATGAGCTGAATGACCTGAGAACTCATCGCCAGGCCCTTAAGAATAAGATTGATGAGATCAAATACATTGGCAAAGGCACCCACACTGACTGTGCCATCAAGAGAGGTCTCGCTGAGCTGCTCTCTGGGTAATAATATTTCACACATAAACACTTTCACAGGTTTAGTAATAAGAGCAGTGATATATTTTTTGATGTGTCTGCTTGCATGCAGGGGTTCCTACTATCACGAGAACAAATACATTGTGGTAGTGACTGATGGCCATCCTATTACTGGTTACAAAGAGCCATGTGGAGGCGTGCAGGAGGCTGCTAACGAAGCCAAGCAACATGGAGTTAAAGTGTTCGCTGTCGCCATCACACCTGACCAGGAGGTACAGGACAAACACAAATGTGTAGTTCTATGGTAGTGAGGAGCCACACTGGCTTGAAGTGGGTGGGGATCAGTTGGAAGATGACAACATGGATTTCTATGCACCAATCAATCACCAAATGGATTAAGCAACATTTGATTCTCAGTTTAAACTTAATTGAACTCTAATCAGACCACAACCAAACAGTCCTGATGAAGTTGATTAGCTTAGTGCTGCTAATATGAAACGCTTTGTAATTAAAACCAATAGACACAATCCACAGTTCAATTCAATTCAATTCAACTTTATTTATATAGCGCCAAATCACAACAAAAGTCATCTCAAGGCACTTTACAATGTAAGGTTTAAGACCTTACATTACAACTAAATAATAAGGAAAACCCAACAAATCCCCCAAGTTAAGGTTAAAAGATAAAAAATACATTCAAAAGTTCAAAAACACAAATAATCTCCTGCTGAAACAACTTAAACTTTAGATGGTGTCCACCTGGTCTAGCTAACAGCCTGCTGATGCTGCATATTAGCAGTTTGAGACACACTGTGAACTCAGACTTGACATGTTGGACCAAAATCACATTACCGCTGTGTGTTGTTGTGTTGTCATTAAAGAATGACTTTTTTAGTTTTTTAACCAGTTTGCTGTGGTTCTAGTTTTGGAGAGTACATCTAAAATAATGAATTTTGCCATGCTAATATTAATGTATCTCTCTGCATTTAGCTGCAGAAAACCTACAGAGTGGCCACATGACATCATTTGAACTGAAAAGTCCTCTGCTGTCATCTGGAAGATTTAGTTGTTTAGTTAGACACAGATCGGTACATGTATATATTTATATACATATATATATTTATATACATCATTCTCACTAACCTAGAAACATTGGAAAAAAGTTGAAAATTGGGGAACTTTATAGCCCTTTATTTTTCCATTTAAAGTGAAATGGAACGGTGAAATGTCATCACTCTCAACAGTCTAAAACTCAATTTGGGCCTGACAAAGACAGATATACAAAGGTATGCAGTGACCCCACAGATAGACAGAAAAAGGTTTACACATTATATTCATTCTTGAATGTTTAATACGTGAATGCTCTTTAAATATCTGCATTTCCACCCATGATTGGAAGGAACAACAGTCTGCATTTCATTCAGTAGGTTAAAACATCTGTTGTCCGGTGTTTATGTGGACTACTGCTAAGAAGCCAAGTCTTTTTTCACTCTGGGTGAACTCTGTGGCCTGATGCCTGGAGTCAAGACAAGAAAGGATAGATGACCTAAATGTTAATGTGATGCTAAGAAGGCAAATATAAATCCTCTCGCTGGATGATGGATTAAACTAGTCTTTTGTGGGATATTACGCCATGCTCCATGTTCTACTATACATGGAAAATTCATTCTGTGTATCTTATTGTCCGTTGCTGGCTGAGATCATGTAAACAAAGTTGTCATATCCAGCAAGACTATCATAGGTGCTGCTCTCAGGCCTGTAGGTAATGACGTTCGTATTTTGTGTGTCACCAGGACACCAGGCTGTCTCTCATCGCCACAGACCAGACCTACAGACAGAACTTCACTGCTGCAGATGAAACCAGATCCACCAAGCTCGGAACTATTCGAGCAATCATTGACATTATCGTATGTCTCCTCTTTTCTTCTCTTCTCTATAAATACAGTAAAACTTTTTGCGTTTTAAATTAACCCGAATTTTTTTTTTATCTTTACAGACAAACGAGACAAAGGATGTGGTATGTTTTTTCAATATGCTTCTAAGAACATTCATATAAATTGTTTGCTTTCTACTGTTTAATTTAAAGAAGATACATAGTATGTTAGTGTACCTCACATATGACTTCAAGCCACCAACACGATTGAAAACATCATCAAAAAACTAATGTACTTTATGCTTTAACTAATAACTTTATAAAACATCCCAGTAGTACAACTGCTTATATTTTTTGTTGTTAAAAATGTATCTTTTTATAACTCCTTTTAACATAGTTTACTTTGTGGCTAACACAGTGGTTTGCTGTTAATCTTAGTGAAATGTCATTAAGATGTCATTGTCATTGTCAAATGTCATTTTCTGATTTAATCTCACTGAATTCAGTCACTGCTAAATTTCCTCATACTCAGAAAACAAGGAGGAGTCACTCAAAACAGCCACAGGAAGCTGAAATAAACACATTAAAAGCAAATTAAGATTGCTGTGATATTCATGATTACTTTAGCATCCTCAACAAAGTCTCTGCAGCTTTATCTCAAATATTTGAAATATCTGACATATTGTCCAGTCCTGTTCTCATATGGCACTACTACCACTACTGCGATGTTCAGTTCAGTTTAGTGGAATAAATATTATTATTAGTATTAGTTTTAGAACTTAGACTTAGATTTAAAAAATAGCAATAGTCATAACTTACAGAGAGACATAACCTTTTTATTCATAATCTTTCTCTTCTTTTCCTTTTTTCAGTGTTGCTCTTTCGACTGTCATGTGAGTATTTATTTATTACAGGATTGCTGCCAAGTGAAATGATTTGGAAATTATTCTTTTAGCAACTCTTTCACTTGTTGCATGTTCTTGTTTTGTCTGTAGGCTTCAGCAGGGCCCAAAGGACAAGATGGAGACACTGGCTCTGTGGTGATTATTATATGATTACATCTGACATCAAAATCCCAGTGTACTCTATGTTTTCAGATGCACTAGGGAAATTAGAATTGTCCCATTGTCACAAACATTTGCAGTAATTAACTATTTAACATATTTTCTTTCTTTACAGGGAGAAAGAGGTAGAACAGGAATGCCAGGAGAAAAGGGAGATGTTGGTGACATGGTAGGTAATTTTCAGCATCATGCGCATCCAAACATACATCCATGTATTTATCATGAGCATAAACTAACAGTAGTTATTTATTCTGCTGTTTTACAGGGTAACGTTGGAGATCCTGGTCCTGTTGGTTACCGTGGAATGAAGGTAGAGTATATAAGTAGTACTTCTCACACTGGGCATAAACTGAAAGTGATTTGAGATGTTATAGTAGTGAAGAATTGAATGCTTAAGTGTTGTAGAGGTATCAGCAATGACATCCACTGAAAGCTGTAAGTAATGCATGATACCATCAGAGGTGGAGGTAATGAAGCCAAATTAATAACTTGACACGAGTGAGGCCAGACTTGTACAGTAACAATCTTTGGGATTTGTTTTATATTGATATACTATGAATTTATTTTAATGTTTCCCTTATAAGGGTCACTGATTGCAGGTCAGACTTTACTGTATCTGTGATCACAGTGCTGCATGTTATGATGATAATAATAATGTTTATATTTTTGTTTCCAGGGAGACCGTGGTGAGAGAGGACTAAAGGTAAAAATACAGAAGTATAAAAAGGTTCAGTACATGTTCTGTATTGTATAATTCATGATTGACCAATGTTGTGTGTGTTTTCTGCAGGGCGAAAGAGGACACAAAGGCTACAAGGTGAGCTCTGCTTGTCTGTGTTATTGTCTGGAGGCTTCTCTGTTTTCTCTGTTGAAATACGATGGTTCGTGTCTCTTTCATTTATTTGTCATCTTCATCATCATCATTTTTCTCTCTCAGGGAGACAAAGGTGAAAGAGGAAATGATGGAATTGATGGACGCAAGGTGAGTTACAGACGCAGCCCACACAATCAGTAAAGCTCCACCTGCCTGGCCTGATTTCCATTGTGTTATTGAGGTTTAATACTTATGTGTCTGTGGTTCTGGTCCTTAGGGTGAAGCTGGTTTCCCTGGTCTTCCAGGCTGTAAAGGATCTCCCGGAGCAGATGTGAGTTGTATCTCTCAATCTGAGAGTAATCCCACTTGTATGGTCTTTTGGCCTTGACTGGAGCACCACTCATGCTATACACACAGTTTGAATTACAATCAGATGGGAACCAAAGCTGCTAACACACTGACACCAGCTTTCAGCAGAGCAGATACACTGTCAGTCAGATGTGTAGGTGTTTGGTGTTACACACTTTGTATCTTTCTGTTTTGATGTCTTTATTTCTCGCACTCAGACAAGCAACTTCAGCATCTGCCCAAGAGTCACATTGTTTACTGATCAGCCATTAGCCACAGCATGTTTAGGAATCTCACTGTCGGTGCGGCCATGACCAATATCATGCCTGCATCTGGAGCCCCAGGGGCAGGCAGACTGAGACTCTTAGCTCTTTAATCACTGCTCTGTTTACATTCTCTGCTGTCAGGTTGTTTAAGTGAAGCTGTATAGTAATACTATAAACAAATACATGCATACATGAATATACAGTACCTGCATGGTGGCCTCCAACTGTCTCTGTTTTCTTTTTCCAGGGCCAACAGGGAGAGCCTGGACCAAAGGGAGACCCTGGTCCTTATGGACAGAAAGGAGCAAAGGTTAAGATTTTGAAAATACTCATACTCATTATAGATTGATAACCTTTTGGTGTTTCTAATAAGATATTTTGTGCTTGTTTCAGGGAGATCCTGGAAGGAGCGGTGAACCAGGCAGACCTGGAAACTACGGCCCACTGGGACCTCAGGTAAATCAGTATAGAGAGAAACACAACAATAACAAAAACACAGCAGGAAATATGAAACATGTTTATATATTTGTGTTGTGACAGGGTGAACGGGGACCTCGAGGAGCTGATGGGGACAAAGGAGAGCGTGGCGATGATGTAAGTGACAAAGCTGCTGGACAGCAAAAATATCAACTTTGCTGACTTTAACCATCTAATAATCGCTGTGTGTCTTTCAGGGCCCACCTGGACAAGATGGACCTGCTGGAGAGAGAGTAAATAGGATTAATTTTGATTTTGAGTAAGTGTGTTTGTGTGTATGAGCTGCTAAAATACATGCTGACATCTTTAAAATCTCTTTTAGGGATTAATTGGGGAGAAGGGGGAGCAAGGTTCTCGAGGAAACAGAGGTCCAAGGGGAGAGCCGGTAAGTGATGATAAGGATGTTGAGGGGGGATGAAGATCGTTTGTCATTGCCTCCTTCTTAGAGATTACAGATTTATTTATGATAACGTTTTACCCTCACACACACACTCCACTTCAGTCAATTGACTTTAATGGAACACATTATTATGAAATAATTCACCATGTTCTCCTAATGTTTTTACTTTGTTTAAAACTTTGTATATGTTACTTCTCTATTCTTCTCTCCACGTTGCTTCATCGATTTGTCCTTTTTCTTGTCAGGGGGAGCCAGGACCTCGTGGCGAACAGGGGAGGGAGGGCTCAGCTGGCCCCAACGGAGCCCCCGTAAGACAGACACTGTCAAAAAATTGCACACAATCATTCAAATAGGCACAAACAGGAGCTACGTGAACTGTTCGTTAGAAACGAACCACCCACCTTTCACTCTTTGGCAGCATTCTCTATTTTTCCATTTGAGAGGGATCTTGTGCCTGGGTGTGGGCATGTGTCCATTTGTGTACACTTGTGCATGTGCGTTGATATTTCATGTTGAGAGAGGTCGTTTAGCTTAGGCAGAGGTGAACTTGGCCACTGCCCCAGAGTGCTGCCCACTCCTGCATGCTCCATGTCCCCTCGCTCGTTCTCAGCTTTTACAACTGCTGGGAACATCAGCACTCACTCTTTCCCCTCTGACTCAGTTCTTCTCTCCATCTGCTCGAGCCAAAGCCTCAGTATGGCTTTCTTAATAAGGCACCAAGCAGTGTAATAATAATACATTACAAGCATTAGCTGTGGGTGTGTGTAACCTCTGTGATGTCAGAACTTTCAATGCCTCTTTTGTGCTTTCGTTTGTTCCTGCTTTCTTCATCGGAGCTGAACGAAAAGTGAGGAATGGAATAGTACGGAAAACATGGAATAACTGAGAGAAATATGAGTAATGCGATTAAGTTCAGTGGAGACTGAAAAACAGAGGATAAACAGTTAGCCTTAAACAAAACAAGACATATTAGTTCACTTCAGTTCAACGTTGATAGATTCAACTTTTTTGTTCCATTCGAACTGTATGTGTAAAGGAGGCGGCTTCATTATTAGGACAGGGCGGAGGTGCTACAGCTGCAAACTGTAACTACTTCTATAAACTACTGTACCTTATTACTTCTGGTTCTGTAAATTATGTGTCAGATCCAAGATAAAGCTTTGGAGGTTTTGGTGTATTTTCTCAATTTTTTCAAACTTCAGCACTCGTGTTTTGCCTCCAGTCTTTGTGCCAAGTTAGGCTACAGCAGTACCACGACAGACAAACTTTGTATTAATATTTATCTTTTTGTCTGTCTTAAGCCAAGACTGTAAACAGGTGGATCTCCTAAAATGTTGGGGTGTAACACATTACAGACTGAATGGATCTTAAACTGGCAATGGAAAGCTATACTGCATGATCATAGTGGCAGCATTCAAGACTTTTATCTTGATATGACCATATGATGTACTATGATCTTAATATGATGGTGATCATTTTGAATTTTCTCAGCATGTGACACACTCACTGGAGGATTGTCACACATTAATTAAATTATTTATGTCAATGCAGTATGGAACAGTGAGCGTTACAGTGTCATCAAAGCCTATTCAGAGAGGCCAAAATATGAAAATAGCTGTAATAACTGCAGAGTTTTCCTTTAGCAAACAGCTGAAAAGAAGATGAAAATCTTGTGTTTGCTTATGTCCAGTTTAAAGTTTCATCTGACTGCACAAGGCATGTACTTCAAGAGTGTAAGAGTCATATCTTTATTTTAAAAGTCATAGCATTCACATTTTTAGCGCATACTGGAGTATGGAGTATGAATATGCATACAGTTAATGAGAAAACAAAGGACTGTCTCAGGACCCTGTTACAGGGTGAACAGCCCACTGACAGTTTGATTTTTGTGTGGTTGTTTTATTTGGAAGATTTTTTTAACAATGTTTCATTAACAATGTTGTTGTTTTCCAGGGTGAGCCTGGCAGGGACGGGCCTCCTGGCTACAGAGGAGATGAAGGCCCAGCTGGACCAGAGGTGAGTCCAACAGGACAGACACACACACACACACACACACACACACACACACACACAGATTTCTGGGAGCAATGCTCACAGCAATAAAACACAGACCAGAGTCATTCGAGCTAACCA
>OMLM01015815.1:0-47204 GCA_900302695.1 Helostoma temminkii | reverse complement strand
GAGTCCAACAGGACAGACACACACACACACACACACACACACACACACACACACACACACACGGTTTATTATATATTATAAGGCCTTTGAATCAGTTTACTCAATCAGCTTCTAACAGTTCTTGTTTTCTCCTCGAACACAAGCTTCTCTGCCAAGTTTAGGGACGTTTTTTTTATTTTACATGAGAGATGTTAGTTTTGTTGGGAGGGTGGCAGGGTCTGAAATTTGGTAAAAGGTGATGCTAGACTCTTGCATGCACCAATCAGGGTTTGGTGAAATCCCGAATCAGAAACAGAAGACAGTCTGTAGCTTGCCTGGTTACTAATTGTTATGTAAGCCAATAAAAATAAAATTTAGAGTTTTTGTTCTCATACACATGCTCTGACATTGTCTCACAGTGTCTTGACAAGATCCAAATGTTTTCAACAAACTTAAGTTACATTTCATATGTTTCTAATCTTATCATTCCATTTGTCTCTCAGGGACCCAAAGGGCCAAGAGGAATCAAAGGAGCTCCGGGAGACCGAGGCCCCATCGGGGAGAGAGTGAGTGTGGGAGACAGAGAAGGGGGAGACAGATGTGTGGCATCGATCATAAACACTGCCGCATTTTTGTGTGTGTGTGTGTGTGTGTGTGTGTGTGTGTATAGATGGGGCTGTAAATATACAGTATCTCTGCCTTAATTTTTATTTCAGGGAGAAGATGGTAGCCCAGGAAATGGTACCATAGGTTGTCCAGGTTTCCAGGTATGTGTTCATAGTAGCTAATGTATGTTATATATGTATGTCACATGACATGAATACCTATATATACACATGATTGGTACATTCTGAACATTTATGTTTATTTTAGGGTTATCCTGGGCCCCGTGGAGACCCTGGTGAGCCGGTAGGTTATCGTTCAAATTTTCTCTTTAACTTGACAATCAGGTTGCTGCTTAAAACTTTTATCTAAATTGTGACATCAATGTTTGTAAACTAGCCTGTAGTTCATTAACAATAACTGTCATGCTCTTGTGCCCTCATGACCTCTGTTGTCCTGCAGGGTGGCAAGGGCACCCCTGGACCCAAAGGAGATGACGGAGAGCCCGGAGAACCAGGAAACGATGTAAGTATGTCTCTGACTTTGGAGTTCTTCCTCACCCTTGAGCTCATTTTATTATTCCTCAATCCCTTCTTGGCAGAGAGTGCTGACAGGATGTGACTCACATCTCCTTTTATCAGCATTTAACATATTTATTTCTTCATCGTTCTCTTTTAACACTTTTAATAATGTGTATTGTGTATTATTAGTTTCATCATTTAATTCCTCTTTTTCATTTTGCTTTTCTGAATTTGCCCCTTACATGGTTTACTACACATTTTTTGCTCTGTCCATCCACACTGTCCTTCTGTTCTGCAGCTGGAAATGCTTTCTGAACTGGATCTGTACAAATTTTATGTGTGTGTGTGTTTTTGAGCGCCATTGGGGAAAGACGGCTTTGAGCTGATGCAGCTGTGTATATGTCGTTGTCAAGGATACCAGGAAATGAGAGATGATGAAGGGAGTACATTACTCTGTGTGTGCATGAATTAGTGTGTGTGTGTGAGACTCTTTGTGTCCATATGGTGTGGCAGTTTTAACACTTTAACCTCCGTCTCAACTCTGCCTTGTTTACAAAGAATTTATTTCATTTCCAAGGTTCCTGTTTCATGACATAAACATTTCTGCATGTTTGTACTTTCCTCTCAACTGTGCACCAGTGCACCCTGACATCTTTTCATTAGGGGGAGTCACACTGTAAGCTTTGGATTTACAGTGCCAGATCAGTTTACCACCCATCATGACTCTGTGGAAGTGCAGCACAGGAAAGGTTAAGATGTGAAGTATAATTCACACAGTTGCCATGGTGGTAATGTCTTTTTCCATTTTTGTTCGGACTAGTTGTAGTAGTAGTAGTAGTGTAGTAGTAGTAGTGTAGTAGTAGTAGTAGTAGCAGTGATAGAAACATTTCATAACCTCTGTAACTAATCCTGCTTGACTATAATGCCATAATACCAAATCATATCACATCAGTTTTGGAATCTCAACAAGTTGTTTTGATTTCTAACTTCCATTTTTTAAAAGTTTTTTTTCTACCCAACACCACAGTTCAACCACTCTACAAGCCTGTGATGTACTGCTACAGGCAGCAGCTGTTAGCTTTTCTTAGCATAATGAGTGAAAAGGGGAAAACAAACAGTCTAGCTCTGTCCAGACTCTGTCCAGATGAACATTTTATATAATTCAATTCACTAAACAATGTACAAACAGTGACTTGGCTTTATGGGAGCATTTAATTAACAGATAAAGAGTGGCGTTATAATTATTTACCTCTCTGCAAGAAAGTGAATAAGCATATTTCCCTTGATTTCAATAAACTGCATTTAAAGTACATTGCTAAGTTTTACTGTGCTGCTGTTCCACTCATCAGTCCAAATCCTAAAAATACATAACAAGATATATTCTTTCGACGGAAAAAATGAATTCATTACATTCCACTTAGGCCCAGACAGACACATCCATCTCTTTTTATCTTCCTATCTCTGAACAGTCACTTATTTGTTTCCACAAGTTTTCCTATGGGATGTCCATTTTAGACAGAATAGTCAAATCAGCGAATCGGATGCCACTGTGTTTTTGAATACATAGGTTTCTATCTTAAATTGTTTAAATATTTTTCCACTGTACAGACATGTATTTTGTTGCTGGCACTTTCTCTGACCAGAGGGGATGTGCTGGGGGTGTGTCAGATAAGACAGAGGTGGAGACAGACATTTGAGCTTCACTAATTTTTAAAAAAATCTTTTTAGCTTTGGAATGATAACATATACATATTCGACAAGGAACAACAAACAGTCACATATGGTTATGTGTCATCGACGATGACGCCATGAAATCAAGGTCAGCACATCTGTGTGTGTAGCTATGGATAATATGGTCCATGCTCTTTACATCACAGTGTTTGAAATTGAGAATGTGCAGTAATTGGAAACGTGTGTGTGTGTGTGTGTGTGTGTCTGTTAAATCCAGGTGGTTGACATTACCATGTCTCTCTCTCCCTCTCTTGAATTTGTCCACTATAGGTGAAGTGCAGGTCTGTCAGTGTGAGTCAATTTCCACCTCAGATCAAAGAGCAGAAAAGATTTATTTATAATTTGTAACTCCACAGTGACAGCCTGCCCCTTTGCCCTCACTAGATATTACTTCCGTTTGGCATTTTGAGCTACAAATAAGATAAGATAAAGTCAATCAGAACATATTTGGAGTGTTAAATGTTAAGGTTAATGTAATAATGATGTGTCGGATTTAAAGCAACAATCCTTTCCATTATCAGTTTTTGTGTCAACATTGTATTTGTGTACCTTCCTTGAAGAAAATCCACAACCTTGAATGTACACGCTGTTTTGTCTTTATCTGCTTTCAGTTTGTTATTTTGTATTAATTCTCTATACCTATTCAGCTATTTTCCTCAAAACACATTTCTTTAAAGCATGTAACAGTATCTGTGGGAATGTGGAAGACTGGATAATTTTCTAAATTGTGTGTGTTAAGCTCTTAATTGTCCACACTTCTGCAGTCTGGGCTATATTCTCACAGCGGTCGGAATGCAACAGCTGCAGGACTTTAGCTTCTCTCTCTTCCTGCAGCTGCATTGGTCTGGCAGATAGCTGGCCAGAGAGAAACAGAATGTGTGTTGCAAATAAGATTTGACATGGATTTAGAGAGCATACCTGTTGGAAATGTTGCAAACACCCCTTTGAAAAGGATACAATGTATGTCTATATAGTGTAGAGTAGGATGATATAGCTGGTAAATGCAGTTAAGTTCAAACAAGTAGTCTTGTAAGTGATTCTGTTAAGATGGGAAATCTCAAGGCTCCATATTAAGACATTACTTTTATGACTGTAACTTTTGATAATATAATAAGTTGATAATATCCTCAATCAATTTTATGTTGTGATGTGCAAACGACACCCATGTATACACTGTAAAGCAATTCTTTAGTTAATGATCAAATTCATTACCCACTGCCTCGAGAGCAATAATATACTATCAAAAACAAGTCAGGGCAGTCCTATTTATATAGCACATTTCATACACAAACACAAGCACTTTGCATTGGCAAAGAAAAGCGTTAGAATATTAAAAACAAAGCTGTTTAGTGCAGTTACAATGCAATCTTAGGTAATGACTGACTCACAATGAGGAAACATAAGTGCAGTAGAGAAACAAATTAATTAAAGGCCCAGGGAAACAGCTGAGTTTTCAATTAAGTTACTAAAGTAGCCAGGAAGCTGGTTCCATGTGTGGACAGTATAACTAGGTTTATATACTTTGAGCAAATCAGAGATGTGTTGGCCCCAAATAACTAAGTGATTTATAAACTAGCAGTAGTATGTTGGTATGTCTGTAACTGGTAACTGGTAGCCAGTGTCATAATATCAGGCTGTACATGCTCAGTTCTCCTGGTTCTTGTTAGAACTCTAGAAGCAGTATTCTGAATGAGCTGAAGTTGTACAATGGTCTTTTTGGGAAGACCAAAAAAGAAAATTGCAAAGATCCTCCCTGCAAGAGATGAAGGCATGAATAAGTTTCTCTAAATCTTGCCTAAACATGAAATCTCTATCTTTAACTGTTTGGCATGGTGAAAAGCTGATTTAGTAAAATGAAAAATAGACTCCACTCTGCCTTTGCAAAAACACAATAATGTTGACATCAGTAAAGTGTTTTTCTCAGTTTCTCTTATAGGATAATCAGTTTTTGGCACAAAGCCATATTTTGACCAGAGGATTGAAAACACCCTAATTGCACTGCATTGCAAGCTAATGGCAGACACTGCACATAATGCCAGATATATGCAGATCTGCCTATCATTATAACTTGTTTCCTTCCATATCTATACAGTATTTGTTGGCCTCTCTGTTAATTCCCATGTCATTTTTTTCTTTCACAGAACAATCAGGCAGGGCCTCCAGGGCCTAAAGGGGCCAAAGGGCACAGAGGACCCGAGGGCAGAGAGGTAAGAATTTAGGGAAGTGGAGCATGAACTGACAGTGTATGTATGTCTTTATACATGTGTGTTAGTTTGTCTGCTTACTCATGCATGTTAAGACATTAAAGGGATTGCTGTCCATACATATAAACTAGACCCTCCTTTTTAATCATTAGCCTGCTCCCACATTAATACATTACATACCTTTACATACATTCATTCATTCATTTTCTATACCGCTTAGTCCCCGCAGGGGTCACGGGGGTGCTGGAGCCTATCCCAGCCAGCTTACGGGCGAGAGGCGGGGTACACCCTGGACAGGTCGCCAGTCTATCCCTTTACATACATTTCGACTTAATTTGATTGTAAATACCTAGAGTGGGAAGTGGCCTGGGTTTTATTTTTTGAAAAAAGAAAAGACAGATAATTTCCTGAAACACCTGTGTATAGAAGTATCCAGCAAAAGTTACTTACACTGGCAGTTAAAGCACACTTTCTCCTTCAGTGGTTTTTCTTTATTTTTTATCATTTTCATCATTGTACATTAATACCAAAGATATCTAAATTATGAAATAACATGTATAGAAGTGTTAGACAAACATGAAACCCAGTTTTATATATGGCAAAGTAGCTACCTTTTGCTTCATTGACAGCTTTGCACACTCTTCCCATTCTCTCAGTCAGTGTCATTAGGTAGTCACCTAGAACGGTTTTCCAACAATTTTGAATGAGGTCTCAGAGGTGTTGAGTTGGCTGCTTTTTCTTCGCTCTCTGGTCCAATTCATCCCAAACCATCTTAATTGGATTAAGTTGGTTTAGAGTGATTGTCAGGGCCAGGCCATATGATGCAACAATTAGTTGGACTGGCTAGGTCATCAGCAGTGTCATCAGCAAAGCACCCCCTCAGGAATGTCACAGATTAACTCTTGACAAGTCGGTCTGTGAATTTAAAACCATTTGGGGTTTTCAGGTGTCCCGTAAATCTGATGAGAGAATGCCATGGGTGTGACAAAGCTAATAGTAGCTACTTTGGAAAATGTGAAATATAATACAAGAATGAAATATAAAACATCTGGAATATTCATTGTTTTTCATAATTCTACATTTGTTCTGTCATTATTTTAATATCTTCAGTATTAATCTACAATGTTTTAAATTATAAAAGTAATGCTCATGGTAATGGATTGTGTGACAAGCAAAGACGGGGACCAAACAAAACACTGTGTATGAAAGCATGACTAGTTCTCAAACTTGACCCTTTCACACCCTACTTATTATCCATTTTTGTCTTCAGCCATCTTTCCCTCCCCTTTTCTTTCTGCTTTTCCTTTGGCTTGTGTCTTTGCTGCATATTTCTGTATGTAACAGTTTGCGTCATGTTTTCTTGGGACAGTCTTTCTTTTCTAAAATTAACGGCTGTCTGTTTCTCTCCTACGTTTTCTGTCTTTCTTGTGTGTGTGTGTGTGCATATGCAAGCCATGCTGGCGTCTTTGTCACAAAAAAAGAATGCTCTTAAACTTAGTTTTATGTCAGTTAAAACAAAACACATGGTTTTCCTGCAGCTGAGAGAAAAAACAGTGTTGTGGCAATAAACTTTTGGAAGATGCATATGTTGTTGCAGAAAGATAGCAGCACACACAAATGTGTGGGTGTGGATGTGGGTTCTGTGACTGAGGGATTCTGGTTTGCAGTCAAAGCTGTGATGGTTGACCTTTTTTTTTAATTCCAGTTGAAGTAACACAACATTTCCAGGAGTTATCTTGAAGCCAGATCAGATAAACTGTGGTCTGGCCTGTTCTTTTGAACAGACAAACACACATCTATTAGGGGATGAATCACTCAGTCTCCCTATCTAGTCTTCTCTCATTCATGCTCTTTTCTTTTTCTTCAGGGACCCCCTGGGCCTCCTGGTCCACCAGGAACTGATGTGAGTATAAAATACAGAGTCAGTCCATAATGTTAACCTTTACTCTCGTTTAAGCCACAAGATTAGTTGGCTAAGCACAATTAGGACTGTGCTAGTTTTGAAGTTGAAATTGATAGTGAAGGTTCTGTCAAGCCACACTGTTCAATCCTGAACACAAACAGTAAAATATCAAAACAGCCATTTTTTTTGTTTTTCTTCTGGAGCAGCTTGGCACATTCGTCGACCTGGTCGTGTGTTGTGTTTGAGCATTGTGTAATGTGATTCAGCAGTGCTTTGTCATGCTGTAATATGTAATTTACCTCTCTCTTCAGGAATGTGAAATTCTGGACATCATCATGAAGCTCTGCTGTAAGTTATGCACACACACACAGAAGCGAAGCCACATGTAGTCTACATTAAAGTCAATTAACTTTGTTTTTTGTTTTTCATCCTCTTCAAATTACATGGCAGCTTGTTGTGGTAAGTTTGTATGCAGTCTAAAACTTTTAATCCTGGTAGTTATTTCAAATTCTCCATGGTTAGCGTGATCTTAATGTGTGCGTTAATGTGTGTGTGTTTCCTGTGCATTCAGAGTGTAAGTGTGCACCTCTGGATCTGGCATTCATCGTGGACAGCTCAGAAAGTATCGGCTCCACAAACTTTGCTCTTGCCAAAGACTTTATCGTCACTGTCATAGACAGACTAATCAAAGACCAGCATGTTAAGGTAACAGCCTTCTCTGAATTAATCTCTTAAAAATGAGTTTTAATATTTGACTGCACCATTTTTCATATGCATCAATATTTTCCTAACTTCTGAAACATAACCTGCATTTGACCTTTGTGGGTTGTGTTGTTTATTCAAACTGATACCAAGAATGTTGTGAAAAGGGTTTTTTAAAGATGTTAGGAAATGCTTTAAAATAGACCTCAAAATAGAAAGTATGAATGAAAAATATTGTCTATGGGTTTGGAACTTGCTTTTATGTCCCTCCAGTGACTCTCCTCTTCCAATTTGGATATAATTAGTCAGTATGGGTGGGACACAGAAATGTTGACAGAGGAAAACACATGTTCATAGACATAGCACACGCGGACCAAAACCTACCGTGACAATTCAATGTTTTTCTTTCCAGTTTGCATCTAATGAATCCACATTGAGTGTAGTCCAGTACAGTGGCGAACAAGCCCAAGAAGTCGTCCGTCTGGGCAACAGCCTCACCGAATTTAAACAGTGAGTTCACATGCATCCAGGATCCCTCCTGCCTTAATGCATTTGTGTGAGTTGCTCTGTGAATATGTTGTGTAATGGTGATTCATAAAGATTCAGCATTACCACTGGTGCTCAGGCTTGTTTCCAGTGGTTTTGTTTCCAGATACATCCTTTCCAAGCTGCACACACGTCTCAAAATGTCTCAACTTTACCTACATGAAAAATTATTTAGTAGGATCCCAAGTACATTTACTTTTGCAATAAGCTCATAATCCTTTTTTAAGAACTCTTGCGTGCTGTCTTAAGACTCAGTTATAGCTAGTTGAGTTCTACCAATAGACAATCTACATTTGTTTTTTAGCAAATTTATGAATTCAAAATTACAGTGAAAAAAATTTTGATCCCCTGCTGATTTTGTACATTTGCCCACTGACAAAGAAATGATCAGTCTATAATTTTAATAGTACGGTTATTTTAACAGTGAGAGACAGAATAGCAACAAAAAATTCCAGAAAAACACAATTCAAAAAAGTTATAAATTGATTTGCATTTTGAGTGAAATAAGTATTTTAACTCTTCACAAAACATGACTTAGTATTTGGTGGCAAATCACAGAGATCAGATGTTTCCTGTAATTGACCACCAGGTTTGCACACATCTCAGGATGCAGATCCTCTCCAACTCATTAAGGTTTTGAAGCTGACATTTAGCAACTTGAACCTTCAGTTCCCTCCACAGATTTTCGAATTGATTAAGGTCCAGGACCTTAATGTGCTTCTTCTGGAGACACTCCTTTGTCACCTTGTCCGTGTGTTTTGGGTCATTGTCATGCTACTCTCATCTGACCACTTTCACCCAATTCTCCTTTGGACCTTGCGGTCGCTGCAGGATTTCAGTCTTTCATGGCGTAGTTTGTTACCAGTTGTTTTCTTGGTGACTATGGTCCCAGCTGCCTTGAGGGCATTGACAAGATCCTCACATGTAGTTTTAGGTTGATTCCAAGGGAGAGTGCCAGTTATTTTGTGTTTCCTTCATTTGCTCTTAATCACACCAGCTGTTGTCACCTTCTCACCAAGGTGCTTGGCAGTGGTCTTGTAGCCCATTTTAATGGTAAGGTCTTGTCCCTGACACCCTTGGACAGCTCTTTGGTCTTGGCCATGGTGGAGAGTTTGGAATCTGATTGATTGATTACTTCTGTGGACAGGTGTGGCTTTAAGAGAGTGCTCCTAGTCTCAGCTCATTACCTGTATAAAAGACACCTGTGAACCAGAAATCTTGATGATTGATTAGGGATCAAATACTTATTTCACTCATAAAAATGCAAATCAATTTATAAATTCTTTTTAAAAGGTGTTTTTCTGGATTTTTCTGTTGTTATTCTGTCTCTCACTGTTAAAATATTGATCATTTCTTTGTGAGTAAATGTACAAAATCAGCAGAGGATCAAATAGTTTCCCTCACTCCTTATATATTTTGTGATATTTAAGTAAATCCCCATATGTGCGTTCTCTCCAATAGTGAGGATAAATAGACTGAAGATTGATAATCACAACATCATAAATCACGTCTATGCAAGAAGAAGAGAGTTAAGGTTGCGAGTGATTAACTTAGTAAAACACTGAACTAAACTTCAACACCAATGTTTATTAGGGAGGGTCATGATTATACTATGTAAACTACAAGTTCAACAAATGTTATAGTAAATTAGTGAGTTGCACTGCTAGTTGTGTTACATAAACTAACCAACTAACCATCCTATATCTATTTCCATTTATGTACTACGTAAATTACTTCCTAGTATAATACACACATAAATGAGACTAGTATTAATCATTTATTAATCTTGAGGCTAGAAGACATAAACAAGTTGAATGAGGTAGCTAACTATAGCTGTGTGATCCACTGCACTGACCCTGACCAAGGTATAAGCTGAAAGAAAAAGCTCACTAGCTAACTCCTGTTTGCCAGCTTACAATTTTTTTTTCACACCACAATATATCAGCTATTTACTCTAAGCAAGACAAACATTGTGCAGACCTGTGTAGTACATGGTAAAAGCTATGGATGATAAAATATAATTTTGTCGTAAATTTGTTTTTAAATTTGTGTGTGTGTGTGTGTGTGTGTGTGTGTGTTCAGGGCAGTGAAAGACTTGCGCTGGATTGCTGAGGCAACATATACAGGCAAGGCCCTTGATTATGCTCTGGACAACACCATCAAAGTGATGAGGAAAGAGAACCGAGTCGTTCTTGTTCTCACCGATGGACGTTCTGATATTATCAGAGACAAGATTCCCCTCAACGTACTCTGTGGTAAAGACATCACAGTAAGTACAATACTTCTCAAAAGACTTGTAAATGTTGATGCCGCACACATGAACTAAAATACTGAAGTGCCAGACAACTAAGGAATCTCTATGTCTAGGTGGGCGGTTTAGGCGTGAAGGACTACTCAGGTCGTCAGCCCAACCAGGAGCAGATTGGTGATGTGGTGTGTCAGAATGACCCCAAACCAGGCTTTTCCTTTGTCCTGGAGAACTTTGCCGAGCTGCTGGATGACACCTTCTTGCAGAACCTCACATCCAGAATTTGTCGAGGTGAACACACATACAGTACCTGCACACAAACACACTGTTTTACATTTTAATCAGTCGTTTTCTACCAATATGAGGAACTGACTCAACTTTTTTTGTTTTGTTTTTTCAGATAAGAAATGCCCAGACTACAAATGTCCCAGTAGGTTTTTCTACTTTAATATGCTGTTTGTTATATATTTGATTGGACTGTGTTTTTCTTGCCTTATCTTACTTAAATTGATCAGTAGTCATAAATGTTATTTCGGCTGTGTTGTCTCTCGTTAAATATCTTGTCTGTCATTTACAGAACCATAGTAAACAGCTACTGATCAAATGTATTATGCTTTTTTTTGCAGTCTCTTTTAATGAAGGGGCTGATATTTTGATGATGATGGACAGTTCGGCCAGTGTGGGCCAGAAGAATTTTGATATAAGCAAAACCTTCGTCCAGCACTTGGCTGATCGGTTTCTGACTGCAGAGAAAAAAAGGGGTGTCAGTGTCAGAGTGGGTGCGGGTCAGTACAGCCGCAGTGCCCGCTTGGAGCAGGCCCCAACTGCCAATCTGACCCTGCTGTCTAGTCGCATTGGAGAGGCTGCCTTCCAAAATGATGGCACCAATGTGCTAGAGGCCATGGACTTTGCCATTAAAAGTTTACGCGGCCGTGGGGATGCAGCTGGAGGAAAGAAGAAGCTGGTGCTGTTCTCTGATGGCAGGTCTCAGGCCATCACTCAGCCTCAGCTCGAGAAGCGTGTTCGCGATGTGAGCGACGCCGGGGTGGAGCTCTTTGTCATCGCTGTTGGCAGCCAGGTCAATGAGGCTAACCTGCGCACATTGGTGAGCAAGGGGAGACCAGACACCTACGCCCAGCGCCACCTGTTGCGCGTCCCAGATTACCCGTCTCTGCTCCATGGGGTATTTTACCAAACCGTCTCCCGCAGGGTGGCCGTGCGTTAAACACAGGCCCCCGAACAACAGGACCAACATGCTTTAGATTTTTAGCCCCATTATGAATATTCAGTCTCACTCATTTACCATACACTGTGTTCAAATACTTTTTTTAAAGAAATGTCACAAAATGACATATGATTGTGTGGCAGAAAAACTTACATGTCTTCATGAAATGTCCATGGGACTTTTTACCCTGAATCGAGCCTCCAAGGTTGACCATCTCAAACTGTGAACAAATTCCATCTCATATCCTTGGTACATTAGCCCATAACCCAAGTGATGGTGCTAAATCATTCTACAGATTTAGAGTTTATTGTGACAGTACAAGTGGAAGGACTTTTGCCTGGGAGGCAGAATTCAGAGTCATAAAGTCCCATATCACAAGGGTTCACTTCAGTCCTGGAAAACCTTCATAAATGGCAACATTTGAACTTATTTCTAAATTTCAACAGGCTGATTTCTACTCAGGTATTCTACATCCCTGTATCAATATCAGCTTTGACCCACTTCATCTAACTAGTGTGAGTTTAAAATGACTCATAGAGATCATGCTCTTGTGTCACCAGGACGGGATCTTCTGCAGTTTAAAGTATTGTGTTTAGAGTCTAATGTGGACCTTGTGTAGCCCTTACCACTTTTTCAAGTGCTGTCGATTGTGCAGTTTCACAATTTCACAGAATAACCAATCAAAATGTAAATTGAAAATGCACAAATACAAATTCTTTGGCAAGTGTCTGCTGTACCTAAATGACTGTTAACCTGGAAGGCTGGCTTATGATTGGCCAGTCAATTTAATTTTTGTTTAGTCCCAGTAAAACACATGAAAAGTCAGTTAGTGAAAAATTCTTGACTTGGTGAAAACTCACACCCGACATCACTTGAAAGCTCTATTAGATCACCAACCTGACCGAGGAAACAGGATGTGACATCAGGCAGACTTCCAAGCAAAACCCATCAGGACGCCACCTGGTACGCGACAGCTGGACTCAACATGTGTGTGTACGGGTTTTACATGTATGTGTGTGGTGGTGAGGTGATTTTTCATGTGTAGCTTTAGGCAGTCTTTCCATAAACAGAGAAGGAGGTCTCTGGTTTAAATGACAGAAACCTGTTCTTTATTGCCTGTGCTGCAGAGAACCCTCCATGAAATACACACTTTTGTATTTCATCAGTGTAGTGGGAAAACATCTGTCACGATTGAAGGCTGAAAAACAAACCTAATGGGATTCATGCTGTGTACTCCTCACCAACACACACAAACATGGTGTGGTTCCCATCAACTGTAAATTCTACACCTTGGGTTAGTTGTCATCTGTGGACCAAAGTCTGTACTGTTGTTATTACCTGTGGTGCTATTAGTCTCAGTGCATCAGACTCTACCCTTGCTATTAAAGAAGATATTTTACCTGAGAATTCACAACCTCAGTAGCGTTGGAACAGCTCCTTCAATAAAGGTTGGTACACCAAAGCGTTTCAGCTCATTCTTTGTCTACACTCACACACACAGAGACGACAGAAACACACTTACCATCTGTTATTTATAAGACAGCTGATAAAAATTCATTTTCATGTGTATATGCATACATATTGCTTGACATTGATTGTTCCTCATTGTGTCTCTATAAGCCCCCTAGATTATGAGGATCCCAAGACTTTTCATCTAGCACCATCATTCATTCAGCATTTAAATTTCTACAGTACTTTAGTTTACGACAACTGTGTTCTGGTTGCTGATTAACAAGTGTTAATAAGCCTCACAGAGCAGTTTGCATTAAGTTTTGTTTCCCTGTACTTAGATCACTTTGATGAGGTCTACATGTGAAAACATGAGGCATTTCTGTAGTAATACATTTTTTTATCTGTGTTTAAGCAAGCTTTTCTATCACTTCCACCAACACAAAGTTTCAAATAAACATTAATTCAATATATCAGCCTGCCCCCCTCTCATCTAAGTAGTATGATTGATACTGACAGGTCAGAGTCAAGTTTAAGTTTTTAGCTGTCCAAGTTATAGTCATGGTGGATTATGGATTATAGTGGGTTAAACTATCTCTCAGAGTTTCCACATGTCTGGTTGATTTTTTTGAATTTTCTGCAATGACAAATTGGAGGAAGATAGATATGGTGTTTAATGGGAGCCAAGTGATATGTCAGTTTGAAAGAAAAAACTGAAGAAACTAAATAATTAATAATATTGTTACATTACAAAGATAATAAGCCAACACACCTGACATTACAACGACATAATGCTAATTTGTTATAACTCACTGGCTCAATTATTGTGACCTGAGTTGGCACACTAAATTAAAATGGTTGTACCCAAGGTTTTCAGAAATCCTGGTATGATAGTATTCTAGGGCAGTATCACTGCCCTAAACAGATGTGGATGTTATCGACCAATATTACTTTTTTAACAATTAGCGAGAAGATTGGAACCATTATTACCCCAGATGATCCATCCAGATCAAAACGGTTTTGTGCAGGAAAGACAGGGTTTCCATAACATAGGAAAAGTACTCAATATCCTCTTTAATAAGGCGGGTTTCTCTGATTTTGCTTTCCTGTCATTGGACGCAGAAAAGCCCTTCGACAGAAATGGCAGTATTTATTTCAAGTCCTGAAAAGATTTGGCATAACAGGGAAATTTCTTAGATGGGTCATGATGCCATACTCTAACCCACAAGCTGAAATACTAACTAACTGAATTACATCATCACCCTTCCAATTAAAAAGAGGAACAAGGCAGGGTTCCCTCCTGTCTCCTCTTCTGTTTACACTGGCAATTGAGCCACTAGCCATGGCAATCCATAGGAATGCAGACATGACGGGAATCAGAGTAGGTGAGACAGAACATTGAATAGCGCTGTACACTGATTATATAACTTTATTTTGTTCCAGGCTACAAAACACTTTGCCCAACTTACAACACTTGATCTAAACTTTTGGTATATTTTCAGGGTGTAAAATAAACATTAATAAATCTGTCATAATGTTCTTAAAAGGTCTCCCGTACGACAGAGGTGGACTACAGGTTCCAAATCCTATATGATATTACTGGGCAGCACGGATTAGGGCTGGCATGTTCTCGGAGGAGCACCCACCATCCTGGAGTCTCAGGTACTAGGGATACCTCTGAGTCTATATACAGTTATGGCCAAATATATTGGCACACTTGCAATTCTGTCCCATTGTTCCAGTTGCAAATGCTTTGGTATTCGTGTGCTTATTGTTTTTGTTTGCACTGGACTAACACAAACTTGATAAAAATTCACACAGAACTCAAAAATGGACTGGACAAAACTATTGGCACCTTGTCAAAATTGTAAAAAATATTTGCTTTTCAAGCATGTGATGCTCCTGCAATTTGTATTTAGACACACCTGTGGCAAGTAACAGGTTCGGGCAATATAGTAATCACACTTGTAATCAGTTAAAATGGAGAAAAGTTGACTCAAACATTGTGTTGTGTGTCACACTGAGCATGGGGAAAAGAAAAAGAGAAGGAGTTGTCTGTGGATTTAAAAGAAAAAAACTGTGGAAAAACATGGACAATCTCAAGGCTACAAGTCCATATCCAGAGATCTTAATGTTCCTGTGTCCACTGTGCACAATATCATCAAGAGGTTTACAGCCCATGGCACTGTAGCTAACCTCCCTCGACGGGGACTGTAGAGAAAATTTTTTTTTAAATTACAACGAAGGATTGTTCGAATGGTAGATAAAGATCCCCGAGTAACTTCCAAACAAATTCAAGCTGATCTGTAGACACAGAGAACAACAGTGTCAACTCGCACTATCCATCGCCATCTGAATTAAAAGGGACGCTATGATAGGAGACCCAGGGTGACACCACTGCTGACACAAAGGCATAAAAAAGCAAGACTGGAGTTTGTCTAAACTTATGTGACAAAACCACAATCCTTCTGGGAGAACGTACTGTGGACATATGAGACAAAAGTAGATCTTTTTGGTAAAGGACATTATGACACTGTTTACAGAAAAAGAAATGAGGCCTTAAAAGAAAAGAACACAGTCCCTACTGTCAAGCATGGTGGAGATTCAAAGATGTTTTGGGGTTTCTTTGCTGCTTTTGACACTGGAAGTCTTGACTGTGTGAATGGTTCCAGGAAATCTGATGATTACCAAAAGATTTTGGGGCACAGCGCAGTGGCCAGTGCCAGAAAACTGCGTCTCAACCAGAAGTCATGGAACCTTCAGCAGGACAGTGACCCAAAATACACTTCAAAAATCACTCAGAAATGGTTACAAAGTAAGAGCTGGAGAGTTCTGAAATGGCCAGCAATGAGTCCAGATCTGAATCCCATAGAACACATGTGGAGAGATCTCAGAACAGCAGTTGGGAGAAGCCATGCTTCAAATCTGAATGACCTCGAGCAGTTTCCAAAAGAAGAGTGGTCCAAAAATCCAGTAGTGGTGGTAAGAAACTCATTCATGGTTACAGGAAGCAATTGATTTCAGTTATTTTTTCCAAAGGAGGTGCTACCAAATGTTACATTAAGGATGGCAATAATCTGTGTGAAATTGTATCAGATTTAACTGGAACTCTTTTCTCAGTCAGAGACCATCCCCTGAGAAAACACTCTACCCGTGCAGCACATTTTTTCAAATGCTACCATACTTAGTTCAAAGCAGTTATAAACACAATCAAAACAGAATGATTGAAAAGATTTGCATTGCTGCTGCAGCCATGTTGACGTCTATAGAAAATAAAATCACAAACACTGATCAACACAGCTGAGTGCAGTACAGCTGGCTCATTAGCAGCAGATTTTTGGGAAATATGTGTCAAAGAGGTTGTTGGTTGAGAGAGAAGAATGGCAGGGAGAGTGAGAACAAAGGAGAGAAAGACCCAGAGCTGTGGTCTCTGATGAGATAAGAGCCACAATTATTGACAATGAAGTAAATGGACTCTCTTTTTTAGGCCTTTTCACACATACACTCTGGACTGTCTCTGACTCTACATGCAGCACCTGCCCAGACATACTCCATTTGAAATGCGTTCATATATCAGAGGAAATAGTCTGCTTGATTTCAGTGAGGGAGGGTCTTTGTGTAGTGAGTGAATGACGCACAATGTGACACAAAATGTGCAATGCGGAAATCAGCTGATTTTTGTTTACAACATCAAAGCAGAGCCAGTCACACGACAGAAACTATGTGTTATGTGTGTAAACTCAGTTTCATGAAGGAGAGAAACTCTACAACAGCAAAAAGCATAATAAATATTTCCTATATTTTAAGATGTTGTGCTGAGCAGAAACATCCATTCTCATGCTGTGATTTCCCAGAGATTTACCAGCTGGAAAAAGTCTGGCTAATGTCCGTGTGGGTTGACTCATGCAGCTCGCCTGAGTAAAGTCTGGAGTCCAGGGCATGTGTGAAAGCAGAGGTCAGTTTAAGGGAGCAGCCAATCTTGCAGGGCACAACAGTTGCATCAATATTGGGAATTTTCCTGCAAAGCCACAGGTTAGGCATGCATCCCTCCACTGCTGAACTACAGTACAATATGTTTATACAGAGTCTTCCTAAGGTGCACTGCCAGAGAGGACAAAAGATGTGATGTTGACAAAAACATCACATCACAACAAACATGTGGATTCATTCTTGTTACAATGTACAGTATATATACTGTGTACAATAATTTAGTCCAGGCAATAAATTGCAGAAATCTTTTTCTGTAACAAAACACTGATTTATCTGAAAAACAACCCATTAAAATATTAAAGACGCAATGATTTTTATGTAATGCTCTCTGTTGTTAGTATTTTGTAGTTCAGTGTGCTCAGAGTGAGTGTGTTCGCTTCCTGAGTGTTGACAGTGTTAAATAAGTGTGATGAATGAGCTTATTTTGAGACATGTATGAGCATTTTGGAGGTGAGATGAACTGTTTAGCTCAGATGTGTGTTTGTATTGCAGAGATGTGAGAGAGTAGTTTAGTACCGACCAAAGCTTGTTAGCAATTGAAAAAAACTGTAAATGTAACAGTCAAAAAGGAACCTTGTTACAGTGTATCTGGGATCGCCCACTTATTACTACTTTTTGGAGAAACGTGTTAGTCAAATCACTGGTAAAAGAATTATTCTAAGCTGTGTATCTTGAATATTCTTCCCTGACAATCTTGCAATCTCAAAAGATGAAAAAACAATTAATCTTTGCTTCTTGGAAGGTAAAAGAAGTATAACTCTAATGTGGAAAAATACCTCCTCATGTGGTATTTCTCAGTGGCTGAATGGTATGAGTTTTCATTTAGCACTTGAAAAAATAAGTCATATGACAAAAAACAAGCTTGATAAGTTTTGGAAAATATGGCGCCCCTTCTATAGTTTCATAAACAATGAAGGTATCCAAACAATGTATGAACATATGATCTGATCATATCAATATAAAGGGATAGATATTATTGTTGTTATTATTATTGTTCTTATTTTTAATTTCTTGTGTTTTGAGTGTATGTGTGGGGGGGGCACAAGTATGTCTGTAACTGAACATTTGCATATATTGTCCTTCAAAGCAACAATAAAAATATGTTTTTTAAAAATTGAATAGTTTACCATAACCACCATTACTAAACAACGACATGTTAGGACTGTCAGTGTGAGCATGTTACCATGATGATGTTAACATTTAGTTGAAATACTGCCTAACATTATGTAGACTCTTGTTCTCTTGTCTTGTTATAATCTGAATCCAACTAACTCCCCCCACTTTCAGTTTGTCACAAATAACTGTGTTTTTCTGCTTAATTTTCTGTCCTGTTGAGGTTTAGAGTGGATAAAATGTTATCATATACCTTAGGCAAGATGTACAACATGATTTAAGTGAAGTTGTAAACAAAAGCTGAATTTACTTCTATTTTTCCTCTGTGCAGCAGAAATACTCAACATGTCCCAATTCAAACCCACTGCATCAACATGTATCTACTTGCTGAAGTGCCCCTGAGCAACACAGCTATCACCTGAGCCTGATCTTTGACCCCCCCCATGGAAGAAGTGCCAGGAGAACAAACTAGTCCTCCTTAAGGGGTCGATAGAGTATCACTACAGGCTTTTTGTTACATTATACTCCCGTAAATGTCTTCAATATTAAATAGAATTCAGGGACACACGAGTGTAAATAGTCTTTGTCTATGGCTCAACAGCCACATGTTTTTTATCGAATCTTCTGACTTCAGCAGAATTTCAGAGGAACTGCCTCAGTTTGCTCCGTTTGTGTTACTGTTCAGCTCTTTTTCTGTGGTCCCAAATTTTCTTTTGATCTCAACTGTGTGTGTGTGTGTGTGTGTGTGTGTGTGTACATCCCTGCCTATTTGTAAGTTATTCTTGAAGGTCTGGAGCCAAAACTTATTGGGGCGTTCCACAGAGACCCTGCATGTCTGTTTATGAGTGTGTGTGCATATGTGCATGGGTGTGTCCACTTGCATTATTCACAGCATGTATGTATATATATGTGTATATATTTGTGTGATATTTGTTCATGGCTATGTGTTTGTATGGTGGACTGTTCCTAAGAAATTTGTCTTGGCTTCTCTGTATTTCTTCTGAGACCCAATTTCCTGTTTTCAGAATCCACAGAATTGGACTTAATCTGAGACTTTAGTGCAACATTTCCACTGAAATTCACTGGTAGTGACCTAGGCTGCACACATAAATCTAACAGCGTGAGCATCATGTATGCACAATTGTGTGCAAGCATGCATGATGTGTGTGTGTGTGTAACACACACATGTAATGACTCCCAGCTGCCTTGTCTGAACAGAGAGCACATCTGGACAAAAGGAGGGGAAAAGATTCCTTAAAGACGAAAAGAAGGAAAAGAGGAGTAGATATGAGCTTATAATAAGTATAATGTAATATCCTCTTTATTTGTTCTTAAATGTATCATTTTGGATTCAGGAGATGAACCTAAGGAACATCTGGAAGAAATGTATCACTGTCTTACATACACAGTCACAGAAATTAGGACAGCCTTGTAAATAAAGTTTAAAGCTGGAAATTTGCTTATGTGTCCATGCTGCAGACAGCATGAACATGCATCTGCTGTCTGACTGTTGATGCATGCATGTGCTTGCTAGTTACTATATGCATGTGTGTTTCTGCCGTCACCCTATCTCTGTCTTTTTGCATTTTCATGTGAAATGAACAAGTTGTTCTTTGTGTGCTTTCCGAGGAACAGTGAGAAAAAGCTTCACCAGTGTTGCCAGATTTGAGCTGTTTATGATTCTGGAACTGATTTTGCAGAACCCACCCCCCAACCTCCAAGACTGAAACACTCTTTTAATCCATGTGAAAGAAGAGTAAAGAGTAAGAGACAGTGTGTGTGGGAAAGAGAGAACGAGAGAGGCAGAGACTGGTGTGCTCTTATTTGAGAGAAAGGTCATTCCTATTCTATGAGTCACAATTTTAAGAGAGACCAGAAACCCGCACCCCCACCTCCACATCTCTCCATCACATGCACACACACACATATTGCTCCACTGCTCCCTTCTTCTCTTTTTAAGGAAAAACTCTTCCCTGGCCAAGATAGAAGAAGAGCTTCAGAGTAATCACTCTGGTCAGCAGCTGGCCTCCTCCTCCTCTTTTCTATCTCAACCCCTCTCCTACTTGGTCACCTTGGTAAAATGCTGACTGCTGCTCACCTCCAACCACTTCTAGACTGAGAATAACTCACTATACCATCAGACAGCATTCAAGTACAAAGAAAAGTTAATTGAAACCTGGAGGGACTAAATATTTAAAACATTTGATGTGATATTTGTGTAGGTCCTGTGATTCCTAAGATTCATTCAGTCATTCACATCGGCACTTTCCATGCTGATTTCATCCACATCACCTCTTAATATCCCTCTCTAACCTGCTGGCCTTCCATGTAACAGATCTGGACTTAAAAGTCTGTTCCTGACATCACCCCTGTTCTGGACTGGATAACACAATGGTAAGTAGGCTAATGCAGCTGTGCAGGCCACATCAGAAATTTCAAGCAAATTAGACACTGAGATATTCCGCCACTGTTTCTGTGGCAACAATGACAAACAATTACATTCACAGAGTGCATGTGAGAGTAGATGTGTGCACAGACATGGTAAGTTCTCTAAAGGGGTACCTCCCAAGGCGTACACATACAAATAGGCAAATGGGCAGCTGAAGCACCTACATGCACATAAACATAGTGAGCCAGCACATGGAGACTCTGTCAGTGTTTACACCATGTATAAACTCCTCTCACTCTGCTTACTAATTGCAGCCAGACTGTCTGAGGGCCAGTTGTGAGTGTGTGTGTGTGTGTCTTTATAAGTATGGGGGCTAAGTCTGCTCTTTGTCCTGTTCTTTTTCACTCTGACCATATATATGAGATTAAATGTGAAAAAGCTCAGTGTGTCCACAGGGTCGCACCATGTGTTGTGCTGAGGGCCACATCTATAAAATTGTCATATCTCTTAATGCCAAAGGATCATTACAATCTCCTCAGAAGGGAAACTGTCCAGAGCCCCAGCTGCGCTTTGGCAACAACTTTGACTGGTGCATGGCAGCAGATTTACTGGGATAGGACACCGATACACGCGCACACGCACACCCGCGTTCCTGCGGAGCCACGGCGCCTCCAAGCGGACAGCAGTAGGCACTGGGGTGCGCCGTGTCCGTACAGGAGGGAGGGATCTGGGTTTGTTTCTGGGTGTGCGAACGGACGGCTCTTCTGCGGGAAATAATCGCGCATCCACTGCTTTACTTCCAGTTTTCGTGTTCCTGTGCCCCCTTTTTTTCCTCATCATCACCTCGTGCGGAGATGAGGAGATAATCAACTGAGGATCCTCTGCTCGCGAAGTTTTGAAATAGCTGGGAAAAGTTTGGGTAAGCTCCACTTTTACGCACAATAATGTAGCATACTATGCGCTCTCTACTCCTTCGCTCTCTGTCTCTGTTCGTGTCATAAAACCTACTCTCACTAAGTGAAATGAAGTTTCAGCCAAACGCAGCTGAGCAAAGGCTTTGGATGCGCAACGCCTTTGAAGTCCTATAACCTGAAGATGCCTATGAAACAAAAGTAAACAGAGCGTGAGCTGTAGCAGTACTTCTGTGATCTCTGCAGACTTTTGCATATTTACCTGTACAGAGATGAAAATGTATGAGGACCCACACTCAGTCTCATGCCCTGGATAACAGGAAAAGAGCGACTTGTGCCTAGAACACAGATTTATTTCTGTCCGCAAGAGGGAGCCACAGTAAAGCGCTACGTTAGTTAGTTAGCACATTTTCAATGAAAATTTAAAAAGGCCTCCAAAAAATGACACCACATATGTTGTTTTCCCGAATAGTGCTCAATAGAAAAGAGCTAGTGTTAACTGGTTCCAATAACTTTTCCCTTGTGTTGGAAAATATCTTAAGTGGTTTTAATAAACTGTGCTCCACTGGTAACATGGTATTTAATGATCGTTCAAAATATAATAATGTAATAATTGTTTTATAAGGAGTAAACATAAACCTGTAGCCTATTTTGCAGCAGAGAGCAGTTTGCTGTAGTGATATCAGCTGGGAGATGATCCAGTGGAGGACACTTGCAGGCTGATGAACACTTCACCAATGCTGAACTTTGCTGGCATGTAGTTTGTCTTGTCATCTGGATGTTATGGCTGTCAGCTGCCATACAGGAGTACCATGCACCATAGCAAGCAGGGGATTTGGTCATTTAATTAACTGCAAATTGACACTGTAATATGTACATCTGACTTGATGAATCCTGTAAGGCAGCTCATGTGTGATTATCTGTCAGGTCAAATTATACATGGTGTATATTCCTATATAATCTTGTGTTTAAACAATTACAAACTCAGTGTTCAGTGCACTAAAGCCCTCTGATGGATTATCACAGTGGTGACCAGCAGAGGACACAGGTTCATGTTGAGGGAAGGGAAATCCTCTGGAGGGCAGCACAGTGAGACCTTGTGAAACCATACTACATTCAATGAAGAGCCTGCTCTCTACTGTCAAATGCAAAAAGTAGTATTTGTATATTTTTATGACTCGATTGTGTTTAGATACATTTTTGTAGGAGTAGGAGTTGTCAAACAGTGAGTCTATCAAAAACTCTCGACTACAATTAGCAGATTTGATTGAAAACCCATAGCTGATGGCTGTTTGGCAGCACAGAAAAGTTTGTGTCCAGTTTTCTGTGTGTTTCTATTTCATCATTAGACACAAAAACAAAGAGCTTTGGAATCATATGGTTTCAAGCCTATTATGTAACTGTGCAGCAGCCATTTGGTCTCTTGGCAACTGTAAGTAGACATATGCTCATAGAATGTAATAAAGACATTTGTTATGTTGTTAGTCACTTGCAATAACTAATACTACATACCAACCATCATATAACAGCTGGAATGTTCAGGAACTTTTGTGCATTAGACTTTAAATGTTTTATGTCCTTCCATTTTCCATTTTCCTTCCTTTAGATATCTTAAATAATCTTTTATGAGTTTTCTTTATGGGAACTCATTTTTAGAGAAAATGAATTGCTGTAGAGCAAACAAATGAGCCTTGTTCTTTACTATTAGACAGGAGAAGAGGAAGATGCTGAGGTTAGAGGTCATCGGGTTCTGTCTTCTTTTTGGAGCCCTGACTCACAGCCAGACAACAGAGTGCACCAGTGAGTACCATCACGCTGAACCACTGTTGCTTCAGTATCACAGTAACATGTTGTGTTAATAATGCTTTTTAGTGACATGAAACATTTTGTCTCTCATTAAAGCTTTTCATTGTTTATGTGCTCTTGGGTTTCATTACAGAGAAGAATAAATGCCCCATTGACGTGTACTTCACCATAGACACATCTGAGACCATTGCTTTGCAGGAGGCGCCCCCTGGAGAGCTGGCCAATAGCATCAAGGTTGCTCTAGTTTACCCAAACCAGATGTTGCATCATAATTAAAAAAATATATAGTTATATATAAAATATACAACTAACTAAAATGGGTAATGTTACCCATGTTATATTATATGTTGTGCCTTTTTGTTGTAGAAATTTACTATGGAGTTTGCAAATCGCCTGGAAGATGCTGAATATAGAGGTGCTGTGGATATCAGCTGGAACGTCGGCGGGCTGCACTTCTCCCAGATACAGAGGGAGCTCAGCAGCATCGGTCCCAAGGCCAAATTTATCGCTGTAAGTGACATCAGTACGTCATCTTCATAGGCTGTTTGGCTTGTTTAATTCATACAAAATTAATGTGTAAAAATGTTATTTTTTGTTATGTCCCAAATAATTTCTTTGTTGGGAGCATCAACTTCCTGGCAGTGTCACATGACTTATAACCTTCTATAAAAAAGCAAATTGTTGTTTTTGCACTTGAGATTTTTGTATTTCAGGCAAATGTTTGTACTTTTGGATACAGCCAGGTTAACTGTATCCCTTCTGCTAACATAAGCTAATCTGCAGCTGCCTGTAGTCTTATGGATAGACAGTCCTCTCCTCTTATTAGTAAATAATGTTTATGACTCAGATGTATATTTGATAATCCAGCCTTGATGTTGGGATTGTCAGGCTCTACAAAATCTCAAAGATGACTGGTACCTGGGTAGGGGCACCTACACTGACTGCGCCCTCACCAACATGACCCAACACATGCTGCGCTCACCCTCATACCCCAGAGCCCTCCGATTTGCTGTGGTCATCACCGACGGCCACGTTACGGGAAGTCAATGCGGGGGCATCAAGGTGGCGGCAGAGAGAGCTCGCGATGAGCTCATTCGCATTTTTGTTGTGGCATCCTCTGAGAAAGTTGACGAGACAGGGCTGAAGGAGATCGCCAGCTCTCCATCAGATGTCTACAGGAGGAAGTTCATGGCTGTGGATCTGAGCCAAGTCACACCATACATACAAATGGAAAACATCACCGATATCATCAAGACAATGGTAAAGCACAGTTACACACAGACACACATTAAACATGATTATTGACTTGTTTGCTCACACCTTTTTTTTTTTTTGTCTTCGCAGCAACATTTGGCGTACACAGAGGTAAGACAATAAACACAACCAATGATCAGAAATATAACAATTGGTATTGCAGATTCATGAACACTGATTGTTTCTCTTCACTTTTGATAATTCACAGTGCTACAAAGTGTCCTGTCTGGAGACACCGGGGCCCTATGGTCCAAAAGGCCACAGAGGGCAAAAAGTGAGCTTTAAACACTCACAGGTTTGAAGAATTTAGGTCTTGATACTGTAATATTGATACTCACAGACATTTTCTTCTTTTTTTTCACTGTAGGGAGCTAAAGGCGACAACGGCGAAGCAGGTCCGAAAGGAGAGAAAGGTCGCCAAGGAGACCCTGGTATTGAAGGTCCTATCGGTCATCCCGGTGTCAAAGTAAGATGCTGAGTTTCACCTGTCCATCACATCTCTGCGGTTCCTGAAACATTCATTCATTTTATTGTTTGCTTGTTTGTTAATTTCTTTTATTTAGAAATTATTTTTATTCTCTTTTTTCCTCTGTAGGGAGAACCAGGTCTTAAAGGCGAGAAGGTGAGGCATCAGGTCCTTTTTGTGTGGGTCAGGTTCATCCATGCATGACTGAATAGTTTATTGGCGTTACAGATAAACACTAATTAAATCATTTAAATAGCAATGAAATATGAATCTGTCATCTGAACATGAAATGACTGTCAACCATTTGTCTGCCCACAGGGAGAGATGGGCGCTCAGGGGAAGAAGGTAGATATATCTTTCTGTTTATAATTTAGTATGAAAACAAAATAAATGAATTTGGTCTTTCTCTTCTAATTGTCTCTTTTCCTATTTATAATAGGGAGTGGCTGGGATCCCAGGACGTAATGGCACTGATGGACAGAAGGTAGGAACTGCACAAACCAGTTTAGGGAATAAAACACCATTTAATGTGTGGATGCCTGATTTTAAGCAAAACTCCAATTGAAATTATTTTGCAATGTAATTTTTTTCCTTTTGTCTTGTCTTTTTAGGGTAAAATTGGACGAATTGGCGCTCCAGGCTGCAAAGGAGACCCAGGCGACAGAGTATGACACTGAACGTTATTTAACATTGTTGGTACATTCATATTGTGTTATGGTCTATTTATGTGTGTGTTTTATGGTTTGTTAGGGCCCTGATGGATATCCTGGAGATGTTGGTGGACGTGGACCTTCTGGACCTGATGGAGATAAGGTAAATAGTCTTGTTTGTGCTTAAAACACTAAGCATTAGCCATCTGACTTGTGGTTAAATTGTGCCTGATTGTGTCCTGCTCTCAGGGAGATCCTGGACGACCTGGAAGACCTGGTCCCATCGGACCAACAGGAGAGCCTGGACCACCGGTAAACTAATAATTAAACTAATACACCACTAATCACCTTGCTGAAACAGAGTAGAAGGCCAGAGGTTAAATGGTTATTTCCTCCATAGGGAGAGAGAGGTAGCCCTGGATCACCTGGCTTGCCTGGACAGAAGGGAAACCCAGTAAGTCTCCACAGACAGAAACACAATAAACAAATTTTTACTAACATACATAAAGAGGTTTACCAGTGTGTTGTGTTTCTCAGGGATCCCCTGGAAATCCAGGACAAAGAGGAGAGCCGGTAAGAATGGTTTATTTATCCATCACCCCTTCTTCTCCTGTTATTTTCTGTGTTTGTATGCTGATGGTTTTCCAAATATTCTTCTGTTGTAGGGGAGACGAGGAGACTATGGGTCAAAGGGGGCTCAAGGGTCAGATGGAAGTAAAGGAGATAAGGTACAAAGCTTTATCTATGTACATAATCCCCCACGTGTGACACATTTCTGCATCATGCAGAATTGAATTCACTCAAATGTTCTGTTTCATTGAGAGACATTATTACATCATTAGTGGGCTCAGTGCTGATTTTATGATATGTTTCAGGGTGAAATGGGGCCAGAGGGCCAGAGAGGACTTTCAGGTGAAAGTGGAAGCAAAGGTGCAAAGGTAGGAAGATTGTACTATCTCGGTAATATGTATATGTTCATTTGAACACAGTACACTGTAGAACTCTTTACTCTGTCTTCTTTTGCTCCTTACACTATCGACTTTTCTCTACACTGAACAGGGAGATAATGGCCTGCCAGGACCCAGGGGATCAGCAGGGGCGACAGGAGAGCCGGGGAGAAACGTAGGTTTCAGGTTTACGTTTGGGTATAATATCAAAACGTGCCATCTCTAGCTTGCTTTAGCACTGTTTGTATTGTAGGGTACCAGAGGTGACCCTGGTGAAGCTGGACCAAGAGGAGAGTCTGGGCAGCCTGGACCAAAGGTGAATATCTATGTGCATACATGCGGCAGCCTGTAGTTACACTTCTGTCCTGACTATTTCTTTCTTCTCTCTATCCAGGGCGACCGTGGAAGACCTGGCTTTAGCTATCCTGGATCAAGAGGACCGTCGGTAATGTACAGACACACACAATGTCACCTTACATTGACTAGCTGCAGCGGAACGCTTATGTAACTGTTCCACAGGGTGAGAGAGGAGAAAAGGGTAACCGTGGGGCTCGTGGCAGCAGGGGAGACTGCGGGCAAAAGGGTGAGCCTGGAAATAAAGGAACTCTGGGAGAACCAGTACGTAACTCATTTTAGCTGGATGTATACCTTAATTTGTGGAAAAGTTGTGTGTTGCATTTTTATGATTTCTTTGCCTTTTACAGGGTGAGCCAGGGCCTCCAGGTGAACCTGGGCTGAGAGGACCTAGAGGAGATCCTGGGCGTGATGTAAGTACACAAAGCTGCACATACAGGTGCTTTCACACACACACTGACTGTAGAGCAAATGAAGAAAACTGTAAAAAAAATCCAGTTGCATCTAGTTTTAAAAAATCAGTTTACTGAACTTTATATGCTGGTGTGCTAAGAAATTGTGAAAATTCCAAAGCAGACAAAAGCTAGGACACAGGATGTGACATGTATATATTGTCTTTCTCTACAGGGAGATCCAGGTCCCGAAGGAGATCCCGGCCTCACTGTAAGAACATCTCATCTGACTACCGTTTTGCACCACTGCAGTGCACCACCAAAAGCACACTGAGGATGTGCTGGCTTTAATGATGTGTTTTGTCTCTTCATGCAGGAATGTGATGTCATGAACTACATCAGGGAGACGTGTGGCTGTTGTGGTGAGTTCAGTAAAGCTGGTCATGATTTGAATAGAATTTGTCAGGGTGTCAGATAATTGCATTCTGTGTTGTCGTCTGCAGACTGTGAGAAACGCTGTGGCGCCGTGGACATTGTCTTTGTGATTGACAGCTCAGAGTCAGTGGGTCTCACCAACTTTACCCTGGAGAAGAACTTTGTCATCAACACCATCAACAGAATGGGATCTCTTGCCAAAGACCCCCAATCAGAGACAGGTGAGGATGCATATATATTTACATGATGTCAAAGATGCTGATCAGAGTCTGTGAAATTGATGCCAATTCAAGCATATTTAGACACGCTTTGCTTGTGTCCCCAGGAACAAGGGTGGGAGTTGTTCAGTACAGTCACAGCGGAACATTCCAGGCCATCCGGCTCAATGACCCAAAGATCGATTCGCTGTCTGCTTTCAAGGTTTCAAGCACACATACTGACACAAACACACAAACAGCTTTGAAGTTTATGTATATGATGTAGTACAGACTGTCCTTTTGTCTTTCCCTCAGATCTGATTTTATCAAATCTGATCATATGTGCTGTCATCACATTTCCATATGTGCACCTATAAAATATATAAATATATAAAGGTTAACTAAAACATCAAAATCAACAATGATTTAATTACAGTCAGAGTCAGCTGAGGGTAATTCATTTCTGCTAAATTTAACAAAAAATAAATAAAGTAGAATAGACCACATCGCATATTGATGTTTCCTCACAATTAAAGTCTTAGAGCTGCTACACAGTGCATACAAATATCCTTTTCACAGATTTTCTGTAAAATACAGTGATGTGAAAAGGTATTTACCCCATTACTGATTTGATGACAACTGATCGTTTGTCACACTTTAATGATTCAGATCATCAAGCAAATTTTAATATAAATAAATACAAATAAAATAAATACAAAATGCCTTTAAAAGTTTTTAAAAGATGAGTTCATTTATTAAAGGAAAAGTAATTGCCCCATACATGTAATAACTGGTAGTGCCACTCTTGGCGGCAACGACTGGAATCAAATGTTTGCGATAACTGACAATGAGTCTTTCTTTGAGTCACTCTTTCATGCAGAATTGTTTTAATCCACACTGGAGGTTTTTTTCCCTTAATATATGGTATAATTTGCAAATATGCAAAAAAATACTGTGTTATGTTGATTGCCAACATTGATCACATCACTGATCATTGCATCAATATACATTCAGTATTATAGAGTATTGTGCATTGTGTTGTTCGCTGCCATGGCTGCAATTTTTATCACAAATCACCCCCGCTTTTCAAAATGAACAATGAACGCAATTGAAAAAATTATGCATCTGAAATTCTTTGTGTTCAGCTGTACAGAAACATCACTCACATGCTGACTTTTTCACTATACAGGAAGCAGTGAAACGTTTAGAGTGGATTGCTGGGGGGACGTGGACTCCATCTGCTCTCAAGTACGCCTATGACAATCTGATCAGAGACAGCCGCAGAGCCAAAGCCAACGTCACTGTAGTTGTCATCACTGATGGACGCTTCGACCCCAGAGATGACGACTCCCTGCTCACCTACCTCTGCAGGTACCTGACACTAGGGCTGAATTTCAGAATTATCAAATGTACAAAAATTTGCTCATTGTTTGTGTTTGTGTGTATTGGTGCGTGTGAGCAGTGATCCCAGTGTTGATGTGAGCGCCATCGGTATTGGAGACATGTTCGACCAGATTGAGGAAAATGAGAGTCTGAAGAGCATCGCCTGCCAGAAGGACGGAAGGGTGATGGGCATGAGGCGCTTTGCAGACCTGGTCGCCGAAGAATTCATCGACAAGATTGAGACTGTTCTGTGCCCAGGTAAACACACACATTATGTATTCTCACATATTGGACTATGAGAGGATGTTTTTGCACCTGTTTGCACCTGCACCTCTGACACTGTCTTTATCTTTGCTTTAGATCCTATCACCATATGCCCTGATCTTCCTTGTAAATCAGGTAAGATTATTAATTATGCAACAGATGAGCTTCTCCTTGGTTTCAGAGTTTTTACACATTGTATCAACATCAGCATTACTAAGGCGTCAATATGCTTTAAATAAGATATCAGATTGTCAATCAAAGGGAATGTATTTCTCACCTTATCCCAGTGTGTTGAGCTGAGAAAATATGCACTATTTCTATCTTTAGCTCTCTTTATGCATTCATCACAGAACTTCAACTACTTTTTGGAAATGTTGTTTGAAAATGTACACTGTTATTCCTGCTTGTGCAACTCATCATGCCTCAACCTGTCGCTTAGATGTGCCTAGACTATAAGTTTGTACAATGTTTATAGTTTGAAGTATACTGACGCCTTATGTTAAAGATTAGATGTGCAGTGGCGTGAGCAAAGCTTAATATGTTTGTTGTATAAGTGCAGTTAATTTGGCTATAGCCAGCAGACAAGTTCAAACTTGCCTTTTATGAAGTGGGGCATACCTGCAGCATCTTATTTGGCTGTGTTGATGCGTCGTATCTGTGGGACCCTGCCCACAATGTTGTTCCGCCCACTTGTTGCAGGAGGGGGCATCACTGCAGGGCAAGTCCCTGCCCCCTGGAAGCTACTGGCCGAAGAAGGCAACCCTTTAATGGTCCCCACCTCTGTGGAGGATGTGGCTAACCTTCTGAATGGCCTGAGCGAGCAGCAGTATGGTGTTGGCGTGGCAACCATGGCGTACACAGCCCAGAGAGCCAAACTCGCCCAGGGAGCAGAGAGAGAGCAGTGGACCCAGCTGTTCATCAACTCCTTTAAATATGTCTATGGAGACATTATGGGGGACCCAGACAAAGCTATGGGACTCTGCTAATGCTAATATGCTAACAATGCTACCTCTCCATTTTGGATGCCAACAATTTATAAGCTTATTGCTGGATATTGAATATATTATTTTCAAACTGTGGGCATTTTTTTAACTGTACAGGTGCATTATACACCTGGGCTGATTCAAACTGTCGCATGATGTGAAGCTGGTCCTTTCACAAGCTTTCAGAGCAGCATAATGTTTAGTAACTTGATATAATGGGCTCAAAGTTAAAATGGGACTGCATGATGCTCCCTCACCTCATAAAATAATCCAGAATGAACACATACATTCACATCTGTTAGTGTTATTATAACGTCTTTTCCTCCTATGTGGAAGAACATTTCCAACTCAAATGGAAAGCGGATGGTATTCATTTGTTGGAGGCAGATTTGTTATGTTGCTCCTGTATAATGTACAGTGGCTCTTACATGAAGCCTCATTTCCACTGTGAATCACAAGTTTTTTTGCAGTTTTGCACATATCCATGGTTACAGCTTTCTATTTGTTTTTTAGGTTGTGTGAATGACTCATGTTGGTGAAAAGTCTTTTACTGTATATGTGGAAAATATCTGGTTTTATGCCATGAGTCAGAAGTTGGCGCTGACAATGAAGGAGCTATTGTATGCTGTGCCCTTGATTGGTGCATGTTGTTTCGCATGTGGCTTGGCTTGTAAAATAGGATTACTAGAGGAAAATGGCTAAAGAGCAGCTTTACCCAAATATTACGGTGGCACATTAGCTCTGTGACTGCAACTTACTGATGTGAACTATTTCGTTTTGTAAACAATGGTACATATTGATGTTTTCATATTGTTCATATTGTTATCTGGAGCCAATAAAACTGTAGTGCAAACTAAAACAGTGCTGTTTTGGTCTGGCAACTATTAATCTAGAAGGTTTATATTTAACTTATACAGCTGGACTGCAACTCGCATGTATGGAAGAATAGCATGTACGTTATACTTTCTGTTGCTTTGACTTTGGATCATCTGTGTTCCAGTTGTAGCTCATCGAACAGCATGTTTGATGTTTAAAACTTTATAACTGTGTTCCAGAGCCTGCTGTGGCTAGCTGCGTTCAGCGGCCCGTGGATATAGTGTTCCTCTTGGATGGTTCTGAGAGGATGGGACTGGAGAACCACCGCAAGGCTAAAGAGTTCATCGAGAATGTGGCTCGCCGCCTTACCCTGGCCAACGGCCCATCAGATGAGAGGAATGCCCGTTTGGCTGTGGTGCAGTACGGCAGTTCTGCAGAACAGAGGGTGGAGTTCCCGCTCACGCACAATCTTACAGTGATCGCTGATTCACTGGCAGGTGTGACCTACATGGACTCTTCTTCTGCTCTGGGCAGCGCTATCATCCATGCTGTCAACAACGTGGTGTTTTTACAGGTATAATATACAACCCATATTATTAACTGCCCTGAAGAGTGAGCTTAGCTTAGCATAAATCATTTAAATCATTCAACTATTTTTGGCTATTTTTTGGCCAGACACAGTGACTCTGAGTTTCTGCTGGTTTCTTGGCAGCCTCACAGTGACAATAACCTAAAGGTTGTGCTAAAAGGTTTTTCCTACAGATTAAACGAACATGATATATCATATTAAAGTTCAAGTCTTGAAAGTGTAGAGTCAGGCTAGTTGTTTTTCTTGGAAAGAGAGTGAATAGGTGTTTTTATTGAAACACAAAGGTAAAGAGCTGGAGCTGGGGTCTGGATATGACTAGTTTAGCATAAGGAGTGGAAACGGGGGGAACTGCTACTCTTTGTAATTTAAAAAATACTTGTAACAACACCTTAAGATATAGATTTACATTATGGGCAATCAGAATGGCTGTGTTATGGATCATATGCAGAATAACATGCCATATGATGACATATAATCATAAAATGCTGATCTATTTGTTGATTCCTTTAACGTTATGTAATGTTGTGTTTGTAGCAAGGAAACCGACTGAATCGTCGCAATGCTGAGGTGTCCTTTGTGTTCATCACCGATGGCATCACAAGCAGCGAGCTGCTGGATGAGGGAATAAGTGCCATGAGACGAGCAGAAGGCGTTCCCACTGTGATCGCCATGGGAGCTGACGTAGATGAAGAGGTGCTGCGGAAGGTGTCACTAGGGGACACGTCAGCCATCTTTAGAGGGAATGACTACACCACGCTCAACAAGCCCTCGTTCTTTGAGCGCTTTATCCGCTGGATATGCTAATGAGGAACTGTAAAGCTCTACACTACAGAATTGGAACCTATAGAACAAAAGAAGGACGTCCCTTCACTGTACACGTAAACACACGCAGAGGCACCAGTCACACTTCTGTGATCATTATCATTATGAATGATGGATGTAGGCACTGAGAGAGATGCATATCTTGTTTGTATGGGTAAAGATTATTTTACGAAAGCCAAAACAATTCACGTAGGATCAACACATACCGAAATACACATTCAATGTTATTTGTAACTTGGTTGTTCTATTTGTTCTAAATGAAAGGTCAGCACTTCCCACCAAAGACACATATTAAGGATCCCTCGGGAGAGGATATGATTACTTAATGTGTATGAAACAAATTGCAGGCTTTATTTTATTTTTCATGCTGTGTTGATTTTTTTTGTTTCTCTTCGTCTGTCTCTCTGCACAAAGTCACATTATTTACATTAAAGGTGCTACAACAGCAAAAAGGACCAAGCCATCTGACTGGTACTCAAAACCTTTACATCATGTTATGCTGTAGTTTGTTCAGGGGATAAAAACATGTAGACGTGTCTTCTCCAGGGAAACAAAATCACATAAATTCAAACACACACAAATCACACACACATATACAGCTGTTAAATACGCATCAATAAAAAAAGAGCCATATCTGTAAACATGAAGTCCAAATAAAGCCTAATGTGGTGACCCTAACCCTGTCTTTTGTGTTTGAAACTGTATCTACTGTAGGTCTATGTATGAGGTGTTAATATGTTTTTGATCCATGTGCAGTTTGTCATCGCTGTCAACTAACTGGTAAAAAAGAAAACATACCAAACACAAACACACGATACATCTCCTGTGGTGAAATGTAATATCTGTCTCCTCCCAACTCGATACCATAACAGTAGTTCTCTCTTTGCTCTTAGTTGTATACATTTGTGCATCAAGCAGCAAATCCAATAGTGTATACAGATAAATCTATTTCAGTATTAAATCTAACATCACATTTATCTAATCCCATAATCGTGCCTAATAAAAACTACTCGCAATCAAGAGGCTGATTACATGGTGGTTGATTTTCATCTGTTTCATGCAGTTGGGACATTTCAAACAAAGTACATTCAAATAGCGCAGTATTACTCGAATCCTTCCATTTAATGTTACTTTATATTTCTACTCTGGTACATTTTATAGACAGGTAAAGAACTTCTAACTCCACAGCATTTGGCAACTTTACTTTGTACTTTACTAATTATTATTAAGGTACAAGGTCCGAGGTAAGGTGCAAAGTAACTAAGTACGTAGTACTTAGTACAGTAAGTAAAGTACTGTACCTAAGTCCAATTTTGAGATACTTGTACTTTGTCTTCATTCCACACATTCACTCTACTCCATTATGAAATATTTTATTTAATTCACTAAATTTGATTGCAATATTATGCATTAAGTACTTTCTACATAAAATATTTAAAAATCTCTAACTTTAGCGATGTTTACACGTTAGTGTATCATCATCATTTTGGTGTTTGGCTTCATTTAATTTTTATGTTAATACTTTTACTACTTATTGTACCTATGACAAACAAACACACACGTTATTCACTATGTGGTTCAATACTGTTTTTGACACTACTGAACTATTTTTTTATACTACATGCCGATACACGTCAGCCGAAGGAAAACACATTTAGTGATGTATCCGATGGGTGGGAATTTCGGGATCTTGTGAAGAGATTTGATCACTCTAGGACACCGTAGTTACGTGATCACCTTACAGTCTTGTGAATTTGTTTTCGCTCCCAAGGTAAGTCAACTAGAAAAAGTACTTCAGTAGTACTCTGTCATAATATTAGTCTAGATAATGTGTTGCGTCATTAACGACAACTGCTCCAATCTGGATTTATTTGCCGGTCTACGTCGTAACACACAAAAGCAGTATTGTCGTTTTTCACCACTTCACTTCTTGACTGTCTTTTAGAAGTATTCAGTGGAAATTGTAAATATTTGAAAAACATTTTGGTTTAGATTTTAAAGTTCAAAGGTCTGTGCATTGCATAACCGTTGTACAGCTGCACCGAAAATTGGAGCAAAAAGTACCAGTATGTTTTCTATGTTGTTATTTGAAGTAGTATAAGTATAAAATGCCGTTTTATGTATGTACAGTATGTTTGTAAGAATAGTGTCACTGTGGAAATACTATGTGAGTTGAACCAGTCATGCGCAAAAATTTAATTGCATGAGAACTGTAGTGTGTGTGTGTGTTTTCTCAGTGCTGACATGGAGGGAGAGCCTCTCTCAGCCCTGTGCACCCCTGCTTTCGTTGTGGATATAGAGAAAGTGAAGAGAAATGCAGGGAGGATGATTGAACGCTTTGAGAAGCTGGGAGTCCGGCTTCGCCCGCACATGAAGACCCACAAAACCCTGTATGCACACATGTACATGCAGCCTTACACCATAATACAGTCATACAAGTCAGCCATATGCATGTGATAGTAAAGAAGTCTGCATGTGTGTCTCCAGTGAGTGTGCTGACATAATGACAGGTGGGTCACGGAGGTGCATTGTGGTTTCCACGCTGGCAGAGGCCTGTTTCTATGCTGACCATGGATTTGATGACATCCTCTATGCGTACTGTCTTCCCTTTGATAAGGTTCTGTCACAACTGACACCATCAAAAACTATTTCAGTATTTATATGTTTTAGTTATATAGAAATGGGAAAGTAACAATATTAGATTAACTACCACTAATGTGCAATATTTTCCATATAACAAAGTAGGAAAGCACAAGTGTAAACAATACAGTTCTTCAAGGTCCAGTTCCTTCAAGCTGCTTCGGCTTTGGTGTCATGGTATTACTCATGCTGGCTCACTGATGTAGGTAGAGCGCTGTACAGCCCTGTCGGAAAGACTGGAGCTCTTCCAGGTTTTATTGGATCACCCTGACGCTCTGGAGCAGCTAAAAAAGACACCTCTGAGGGACGGTCGGCTGTGGCACGTCTGGCTGAAACTTGACTGTGGTAATGGGAGAGGTAAACAAACAGAGAAAACACACCTCAGCTGATCATCTTCGGAGCGCCTGCTCATCGTATGTTTGCTCTTTGTCGTAGCTGGTGTCCTGCATTCAGAACCAGAGGCGCTCAGATTGGCACAAGCCATCGCAGAGGCAGAGGGTGTGGAGCTAACAGGAGTGTACGCTCACTGTGGGAACACTTATAACTGCAGAGGAGTGGAGCAAATACAGACGGTAGCTCAGGAAACAACCAGCTTGACCCTGCAGTTCATGGAAAAGTAAGACAAACACAAAAACCTGCCTCAGTGTCTGGTTAAAATACATGTGACACAGACATGATTGTAGAAAGAGGACGAGTAGTGTTAAGAAAATACTTTCAACTTCTAACATCTCAAAATGATTTTGAACTTGTAGATTGGTGTCTAATCAAATGATTTATTAATATGATCATTAATTCGACCTCTTTGGATTTATTTTCCGGCAGACTGAAGTCTGTTGGGATCACCTGTAAGTCCGGCATTGGCTCCACACCTTCCTGCAGTCACCCAGTCAAAGACATGGCGCAGCTCAGCGAGGTGCATCCTGGGAACTATGTCTTCTATGGTGTGTGGAAGGAAGGAGATGTAAACCGTAGTTGCATCAGTGTCCCTCAATGGAAAAAAATAAAAGTCTTTAACTAAGGAGCAGTGGGAGTCTGAAAAAGTGTTTTTGTGTGTTAGATGTGCAGCAGTCTGTGATCGGCTCGTGCAGTCTGGAGGACGTGGCTGTGCGGGTACTGACAAGAGTCATAGGACACTGTCCTCACAGGAACCAGCTGCTGATTGACTGTGGATGGACTGGAATCAGGTGCAGTTACTAGTATTGTTTAAACTCTTTTCATTTAATTGGACAAAAGACGTTTCTGTAAAACTGTTGTATTCATAACTACTGGAGCCAAGAGAGTTTTTTTTCACTTACTGTTGCATTACTGAGTGTTAGCTGATAAAACTTGTGATTCAAAGCATCACAGTTTTTTGACCAATGGATATGTTGCCAAGTGTAAAATGTAAAATTTCCGTTTTGTTTCCTGTTAAGTTGCAGTGAAAAAAGAGAAAATACATTTTTGCACAGATATAGGACAAAAAAACATTGTTCTCCATCAGTTACAGAGGAAGCATCTTTTTAAGGGATCTGTTCAAGGCCTGTATTTACAGGAGGAATTGTGAAATCAAGCAAACCCGATTTCAGTGTTCACATGACCACCTGACGCTGCATTTAAAACTGTTTTAAAACTTAAAAACTGTTAACCTGCCTTTAAACATGGACCAGATGTAACCTTTCACCTGCTGTTGCTCTCTCCTTATAGTCTGGATGGAGCTGGAAAACTTCCAACTGGATATGCTGTGATTGAAGGACATCCAAACCTAAAGTAATGATATCTCTTCCTCTAATCGCAAACCTAAGTGTGACTGAAGTTCTGATGAAAGATTCTTTCCCTCCAGGTTAATATCTATGACCCAGGAGCATGGGAGAGTGGAGCCCATCTCAGGACCACTGGACTACAGCAATTTCCCCCTGGGCACTCTGCTCACACTAATCCCCTACCACGTAAGTACTGTTTAAAGTGAGTTTAATCATGCTGCTGCTGCTGATGGTGAGTTTTATTGTCACTCTTCTCTTATCTCACTCTCTGTCCTGTTTTCTGCAGTCTTGTGCAACAGCGATGATGCACCCTGTTTACCATGTGCACTCTGAGGGCCGTCTGGTGGGGAAGTGGACACCCACTCGTGGATGGTGAACATCCACAGGTGGAGTCGTATCCAAACATGACCTTGTTAGGATAAAAGGGGACCTGATGGAGTGACTCATGTCACTTGTAGTCTATTTCTTAATCAGTGGTTCCTCTCCTCTATTCCTCTGACAAAGGGAGCATATCAACAGTAGAGTATCTTTCCATATTAAACGTGTAGCTGTATCACTTATGGATTAAATATGTGAAGCACATTTGAGAATAAAAATAAGAGGCATGTATACTTTTAAATGTCTAAGTAAATCAAATGTTTACAACAGTGTTGTCCCTTCATCATTTCCTCAACATCGTATTGCTGGGATTTGAAATGTGTCTCTGCTCTACCCAAGATCGTTTCTAAATAATCTCTGATACATATTGGACTGAGTTTGAAATCACCATGTACTGCAAACGTGGTTTGTGTTTCAGGCAAAAGAGTACTGTTGTTTTTTTAAATTTCCATTTATTTTCACATTATCTTTGAGATATCTTGCAATAGTTACAAAATGGTTGCTGTAATGACAATTTAAAAATGGTTAAAAAATATATATATATATATTTTATATATTATATAAAAAAGTGACAATTAGATTTGTTATTATCACTATCATCAGTAGCAGTTGTAGTTAGATTCTGTTGATACGTCTAAAACGGCAGTGTGGTTGAGTTGAAAAGCGAAGAGCATTGTGGGAAATGGTGTTTTCATAGCGCGAGCGTTCCGATTGGCTACCGTGTGACCTTTCACTTGTCACGTGGTTTAAAAACTTCAGGAGGATGGCGCGGAAAGTTGTCACATCATCACACTGTTAAGATCTCAGTTAATGAAAGAACAGTTTACATTTTCCGCAGGCGATACCAACATTGTCAAGTAAGTTATTTCAGTATATTTTATTACGGTTCCACTTCTCTTGAACGGACAGCTGTTTGTTGTTTCTACACTCGCTTCACACTATCGTCACAGAGGCAGCTAAGTTAAAAGTGGTTAACATGAATACTAGCGTTACTAAAACACACAACCTCAAACAAGTACATGCTTATATATTGTGTTAGCTAACTGGCTAATGTCACACTGCGTTGTTTTCCCTTCAGTCATGAGTGTGTTGGAGGTGAAGTTCATTGGAGATGGAGACGTCCTGGAGCATATCGTGGACAAACAGGAGGGTATGGATGGTACAGTCACTACGTCTCCTGCGAAATGGTTTTGTTTATGAGCAGGTGTCTGATTTCTCTGTGTCCTGTTTGTGTTGGGACTGTAAGGCGTACACAGCAGCAGTGGGTCTGTTCAGAAGATGGTGAAGTTTAAGAGTCCAGCTGGACGACGAAACAAGGAGGCTGCAGAACAAGATGAGGATGAAGATGGAGTCTTTGATGAGCAGAATTACATCCAGGCTTTAGGAACAGACAATGCAGAGGGTGAGTATGGAAACACAACCAAGTCCCGGTTGATTTCTGGCTCTCCGATGTATGTCACTTTTTTTCACAATCTTAAACTGTATAGTTTAGACAAAGTGATTCATTTAGCCTGTTTTTGCAGCTTTAAAGTAAACTAAACTAACTAACTAAAACTGCTGTAGGTTTTTAAGGTTCAGTTTTCTTAAAACAACTTTGGACCTGTATGATCACTATGGAGGGTGCAGTTTCTACTGCTTTTCATTTACTTTTCATCACACATCCACTAAATAATTAGCAAGAGTGGACAGAGTTTACTAGCATATCATTATCATCATCACACCACCTACAGTTTCGTTTGTTACAGCCTCAGTTGACAATAGTCTTGTATCATAATAATAATAATTATTATTACTGCTTTACAGATGATGAGGAGGGTCTGTCCAGGGTGGCTGGATCCTCCATTTTCACTTTCCAGAAGGTCAAGCGTGGCCACAGCATGGCTCAGACTGGTGAGAGCGTCCACTGCTCACTCACTGATACACAAACTTCCTTCCATTATAAAGCAAGATTCATTAGAAGAGTATCACACACATTTTATTACACACTTTGCATCTGTATATTATAGCAAATGAGCTGGCACGGACACCTGGAAAAAGTGTGACTTTCAATACAACACCCAACATTGAACCCTCCACTCCCACGCGAACAGGCCGCAGTAAGTGCAGCACACCACCTCTACCTTTTTGTTTCCATCACATCCCATGCCTATTTTCATACCTGTTAATAAGGCTGTTTTCTTTCTCTTCCTCTCTCTAGACAACAGAGGTGAAAGTAGGACACCACAGAGGGTAAAACCACAATAAATGTTTTATATCTTATATAATTTCTTATACCTTCAGACCTAACAACCTTTGTTGACGTTGTTATCTATGCAGAACTGTTATGTGACCATGCTGTGATGATACTTATCTTAGTATTTACTCTGCTTTTTGTATGACAGAACAAAAAGGTCCAGTTTGTCTCTACAACACCGCACAGGCTCAGGAAGCGAATGACAAGTGAGTTTATTATATAGAGTACACACCATTCATCTTACTGTAGTTAAATATGTAAAATTAACTATGATCTAAAGCTGTGAGTTGCTTTCAGCTCCCAGTCTCCGGTCAGACAGCGACAGTGAGCTGTCGCCCTCAGACTCAGGGGAGGAAGAGGATGAAGATGGGATGGAGGAGGAACAGAAAGTGAAGAAAGAAGACAAGGAGAACTCAAAGACTCCAAGAACGCCTAGTAAAGGTTTATCTGCAGCTCTCTACAAAACTCCCGCCAAGAAAAGCAAGAACACTTCTGAACCCCTCGGCCAGCCCACTATGGTTGAGGAGTATTTTGAGGCTCACAGCAGTTCAAAGGTCTTGACATCAGACCGCACCCTTGAGCGTTTACACACACCTAAACTGGACAGGGTTAGTACATGTGACAGTGACTGAAATTATTAAATTTACTTTTTTTCCCATCATCCAAAGATAAAGTTTGCTCTTCTTTTGTGTTTGCAGGAGACGCTGGTCCGTCTTTTAGAAGGGAAACCATCTTGCTACTCAAAAGAAATCCAGCAGCTCCACAATAAATACCGAAAGCACTTCAGCAAATGGATGTTACAGTTACAGTGAGTATGGTTTGCTCTTGCTGTACTGAATTTTTTTTTGTGACTTTTACATGTTAAAATTGGATTAAAGCATGAAGCGTCTTTATATTTGTGTGTAGGTTGGGCTTCAGTGTGCTGGTCTATGGTTTGGGCAGCAAAAAAGCTCTGCTAGAGGACTTCCGTGTGTCTCACCTGTCTGAAGAAATCCACCTTGTCATCAATGGATTCTTCCCCTCTATTACTCTTAAATCGGTCAGTATAGAAAGCCTTCATAATCTTAAAAGTAACATTCCTCTATTATTTTAAATTGAAGTAACTGGAACAATATTGATGACGTTGGAGTTTCTGGATTCAGTTTTCTAAATAAACTTTCATTGCAGATCTTAAACGCTCTGACATGTGAGATTCTAGAGCACCAGGGAAGTTTCCGAACACCCTCAGACCAGATCCAGTTTATCACTCAGACCCTTAAAGACAGTAAGTGTGTCTGTGAATTGTCTCTGTGTTAAGTTTAAATTCAGTTTCACAATTAAGCATGTCCTCACAGGCCCAGATCTCCATGTATACATGCTCATCCATAACATTGATGGACCAATGCTGCGAGGAGAGAAGACTCAGAGTGCTCTGGGGCAGCTGGCATCTCTTCCCAACCTGCACTTGGTGGCTTCTTTAGACCACATCAATGCTCCTTTGGGTCGGTGTTCGCCAGCACTGTTAATTATTTCAAAGTAATAATAATCTGTATTTATAGTACTTTTCTAAACATGCAAGGTTTTCAAAGCTTCTTCCTGTGTATTCCCAGTGTGGGACCAGTTTAAGCAGAGCCAGTTTAACTGGCTGTGGTGGGAGTGTGTGACGTTCCAGCACTACGCTGAAGAGACATCATATGAAAACTCTCTCCTGGTGCAGCAGACTGGTGCTCTCGCTCTGTCCTCCCTCACACACGTGCTACGCAGCTTGACACCAAATGCAAGGTACATACGCTTTGATATGATCAGCTGTTAAATGGCCAATGAATTGCTGGAGTTCTTATGTCTGTGTTGTCTTCTCTTTTTGCAGAGGAATTTTCAAACTGCTGGTGAAATTTCAGCTGGAAAACAAAGACAATCCTTCATATACAGGTGTGAACATATAGAAAATGCTGAACTGATCTTCCTCTATAAAAAGTCTATACTGCTATATGAATGTGCTGTTTCCTGTCACTGTGCAGGATTGTCATTCCAAGATTTCTACCAACGTTGTCGAGAGGCGTTTTTGGTCAACTCTGACCTCACACTGAGGACTCAGCTTACCGAGTTCAGAGACCACAAACTTATACGGACACGCAAGGTGGAGCTCTGTCTAATTTTAGGGTTCTTAACTCTTATTAAGTGCCATAACATTGCACACTCAAATGTCTCATGTTTATATCCATGATTTTCAAGGGTGCAGATGGAGTGGAGTACCTCATTGTTGCTGTGGACGCCAGCACACTGATGGATTTCCTGGAGAATGAGGACGGTGACTGAGAAGAAACAGCTTTAGACTTCTGTTAAGCATAAATCATGAACTGACCTTCCCAGGAGAGACGTGGTGGAATCAGGAGCTGTTATAAATGTGATGAAGAAAAGACGTCTGGCTTAATCAAATTATCTTTGAAATGTGTTGATATCCTGAAGGCCCTTAATAGCACTGTGACATTCACACTTTATTTTCCTGTATACTTTTTCCACTAAGAAATGTGTAATTAAAAGAATCAATTGTGATTTTTTTGTCTTTAATTGCAGAAATATTTTTACATTTAGCAAAACATACAGTATATTTATTTCTTACAAAGCATTAGGCATGCTGTTATTAAAAAAAAAAAAAAAAAAGAACAAAGCCAAGGAAGTTATAAATTACACAATGTGAAAACTGGATTACAAAAGGAAAAGGGTATGTGAGCTAGTTGTGTCATGCATATTGCAATCAGAAGGTAAGTGGAGCAAAGGGAAGTGTTAGGACCCTGCTTCTGGTCTGCAGTAATGACATCTGGGTTTTGACGTGGAAAAAGGAGTGAAAGGTTTTGTCCTGAATGCATGCTGTGAAATGTTTCAGTGTTGGATATCGGCACTTTTCTGTGTCTCCAGCGAATCCTGCAGTGTTTGTGAGTCCAGTGTGTAAGTCTGGAGTCTGTTCTGTGTAGCTGTGTGTACAATGCAAAGCTCCTCTTCATCCAAATCCTTCAGCAGCATCAGAACAGCATCGAGCGTGTGTGTCTGAAAACGCAAAGACATTAGTTAATGGCTGACGTGACAAAAACTTTCAGAGGTTTTTAGGAGAGCGTTGTCTGAGATCAGGCTACCTTTCTCTTAAAGGATTGGGTTTCTCTGGGTGATGGTGCAGAAATAACAGGGAACTTGTCCCTGGACAGGGGCTTCATCCCCAACTCTTCCCTGATTTTACTAAAGAGTAAAATCAAAGACAAGAAACATTAATGTCATAAGATTGTGGGTTTTTTTTCAGCCAAGCACATTCTAATTTCTGTGACAAATGGCGTATTTCTCTAAAACTTACTTGGTCTCCACCATGTTGTAGTTGAGTGGGTCATTCTCTGTTTCTGTATCTGGAAGTCCATTGGTAGATGGCTGGTTTTGGACACTGCTTGGTGGGGTGGTGACCTCTTCACCCTCCATGAGAGCGAGTGCAATCTCATCTTCTGTCACTACTGCACACAGAAAGAATTATACACCTATGAGCTGTTTGAAAGCTCCAGAACATCTATATAGATTTCTTTACTGATGAAGATTATATAATACGACCATAAGCTCCACAACAACTACTACTATTACTACTACTTCAGTAATTTATGGTTCAGGTGCTGAAAAGCAAATAAATGCTGCAGAATCATTTACCCAATCATTTATTCTGTTCCAACTGAGGACTGTGACAAAGACACTGAGCTCTCACCCTGGTTGTCCAGCTTCTGGAGGCGAGGCAAGCATCGCAGTATAGTGAGCCGATACTGGCTGGGGTCGGTGCTGCAACAGGGGTTTTCAGCCAACCAGAGCACTCTGAGACGGGTCAGCGGGCGCAGATGAGAGAGCTCAGAGAGTGAGGGAATCAGGTTCCTCCTCAGGTAGAGCTCACACAAAGACAGACAGCTAGCCAAGGGAGCAAGAGACGAGATGCAGTTGACACTACGAGGAGGGAGAAAGACCAACAACACAGCCAGGACTCACTCATCAGATTCAGTGCTAGTGTAACAAGGTCATCTCAGTGTTACCAGTGACACAGTTGTATATCTGTGGCAGACAGAGACTGCAAAGAGTTAAACAAACCAACCTCAGTGTCAGGACCTTAATGTTGGGAATTTGTGAGAAGATGGAAATCTGGAAAAGATGACATTTTAAGAAGCAGTTATACTCTAACATGCATTTGTACAATACAACATACAGCAATAACATAGGTAGTCAATTGTAAATGTGACAAATGATAGTAATTAAACGTAGGAACAAATATCGTTCATTAACAGATGATTAAGTTACTCACATCCGTTAGGTTGCATCCCCTGCAAAAACGAAAATAACGTTACCAAAAATACGACACAAACAAGCTGCATCAACCTGTAACATCAGCATAACAACTGAACACCAGCATTAATGATTAGCTGACGGTTACCAACTCTTACCAGCAGTTCAGTTTCTTCACGCTTTCCAAGTCGGAGGCCTTAGCCTTAGCGAGAACCAGTTTCCGTGTTAGCTTCATAGCACTCACCTGAATTTATCCACAAAAAAGAAATAATTTTTAACGCACTACATAGTCACAAACCACAAAGGCCGCATTGTGACAAGCTATGTGAACAAACATTTCCACTCAGCAGCAGGGATGTTTGCCTTCCCTGGACATAAATGCGCAGGCGCAAATCTACTGAAGCGTCCTTAGTTACGGATCCTCTATAACTTTCTGCACATTCATAATAAATACTAATATTTGATATTCAAATATAAAATAAACGGAAAACGTGCTTCTCTATTGTTTACTCTGATAATATTATTTATTTTGTGTTTAGTTGCCTAAAGTCTGGGAAAACTCAAATTCCCATAATGCTGCGTAATCGAGTGGGTAAATCGCGCCTGCGCGTTAAGCAATCCCTCTTTGGACCTACGTCTCCACTGAAACGATGGTGAGCCCTGTTTGTCCCCCTTCTAATCCAAATCAATCTAACGTTTTCTACGTTAGAAGTGATTAAAAATACTTCTATTTCCATTTTGCAGTGTCGTTATTTGTTAGAGCTGATCCATATTTGTGCGGATTTTGAGTTTGAAACAACAGTAAAAACGATATTTTTAATGATCCCTTGAGTCAGAAATGGCTGCCACCATTGCTACACTGCCTTAACCTAAAAGCCGGGCGAGCTAGGCAAATAGCATGCTGTCGCTTGTTAGTTCAAATGATACATGGATTTTTAGTAAAGCGAGGTGTGGTACTACATGTTTTAACAGAATATATCCTCCTCAAACTCAGTTCAGTGGAATTGGTCGAAGTTAGCTAGGTGGCTAGCCTGATAGGAGGCAACTTGCTAAAGTTAGCAGGTTAACATCAGTGGTTACAATATTTGAATCATAGTTGTCAACTTGTTTGTTTTAAATCTGTGTTAAATAGTCGCAGTGATATGAGCTGATGTATTCCCATTTACTGCCGATAGTAAATGTTAATTTCAGAATCTCGCTGTATGTACGTGTTTAGGATTTAAGATATCAGGAAGGAACATAACAAGGACACTTTTTCACCCCAGTAGCAGTAGTTGTGCAGGTTGTGTAATGACAAATGTCTGGATTAACACATCAGTCCTAGTTACTGGTGTTTGTATATATTGCATTGATGACATATTTATGACATTGTCTTATGTTCATGTTCTCCGCAGGCCAAACGCACCAAGAAGGTGGGGATCGTTGGTAAATATGGCACGCGTTATGGCGCGTCGCTGAGGAAGATGGTGAAGAAGATTGAAATCTCTCAGCATGCTAAATACACTTGCTCTTTCTGTGGCAAGGTATGCACAACCCTAGAAGACACTTAAAGACTGGAATAACTAAGTCATGGTCATGTTACGCAGAAAATAGTTAATGCATTAGGAATACTTGCAGTATATACAGCACAGATTTTGTTTACCCTAAACAAATTAAATGTTTGCTGCATCTGGCAAAATGGTGATGTCCTAAAAATTCCACTTTCAGACCAAGATGAAGAGGAGGGCTGTTGGTATCTGGCACTGTGGTTCCTGCAGGAAGACAGTGGCTGGAGGTGCTTGGACTTACAAGTAAGTTTTGATTTTACTTTGCTGTAACCCTACTATCCAGCTCAATCTGCTAACATGCAGTCACCCTGAGGTTGTTTTAGTTGACGTGACTGTCCTCTCACGTTTGTTTGAAGGTTACTTCTTTTGCTAAGCTCAGGTACTTCACTGTCAGCAATTCTACCTGTACATTGAGTTGTTTGCTCAGAACTGAATGGAGTTTATACAGAGCAGTCAGTCATATGATTGTTTCAGCCTTACAGACTGGATCTCACAGCTTGTTGGTACCACAAGTTTATCTTAAACCAAGAAATCCAAAGTCAAACAAAACAGTTTCACTGATATATAAACATAAATAATTTTGGACCTGTTTTCCAATGTTTATGATCAGTTGATTCTGAATTGTCACCTGGTTAATTTTGCTTGGTAAGCAATGAGCCAGATGACGAGCAGCTACATAGGTCGTTGTTGCCTTCAGATCAATTAGAAGCTAATTTTGGACGATTTTGGTAAGATCTGACTCTACTAGGACTGCTACCACATCTTTCTGCTGAATACTGGCATTAATTACTGATACATTAGGGAGCAAGTGTTGATGCAGTTAAATGTAGAAGGAATTAATGTGACAACAGTAAAGACAACAAATCCAGTGTGGAGTTAAATTTATTATGGATTATTTAAAAGTTTTGATAAGAAGCCATTAAATATGTTAACAATCTTCCAGGCATCTTAAGTTAGTGTAATTATTAAAGTAACCTGAGTAATGTGTGTCTTCTGCAGCACAACTTCTGCTGTCACAGTCAAGTCCGCAATCAGGAGACTGAAGGAGCTGAAGGACCAGTAAACCAGTGGGATGATCACTGGTTGATTTGGGACTTTTTCTATTATTATCCAACCTGGACATGGCCTCAACATCCAAAAATAAAGCAGTCTGGAGCGGAGTCCTTTGTTTGTGTTTTTGTACATTTGGTTTATGATGTAGTGGTAAAATGAAAATGTCTGCTATACCCATAACAAGGTACGTCACTAAGCATTTCTGGGAGTTCACAATAAAGTCCTTAAAGGCACTTCACTTACAAATCACCTGCTCTGGTAGTGTCATCTGTCTGTGTGCAGAGAAGGTCAAACGATTTTATTGACAGGATCAGCAAGACAACACATTTGTGAAATAAGAAACTAGCATTTTGATAAATTTTAATTTAAATTAGATTAAATAGTGACCACAGACGTTTTTCATTGCATGAAGTGTTAACTGGAGTATTTTATGTGCCAGCCACAGGACTCTGCCACTGCACATG